>JACTOM010000891.1:5240537-5262069 GCA_015832385.1 Elymnias hypermnestra
TAATCACCACGCTTGGCAGGCGGGTTGGTGATCGCAGTGCTGACCCTCTCGCACCGATAACGCTGCTGCCCGTTATCGGTCTCTAGCATTTAGGTCAGCGGGGAATGGATATACCGCCATTTATCGATGTGGAATGTTATAAATAGGAAATGAAGGTCAGATAGGAGTTTCGGGGGGGTATTTGGGTTGGGGATAGGATATTTCTACCCCGAAGGGGATAAATTGTAGCGGTAGTAACAGCTCGAGGCACCCGGGGTCGCTTACCCGAGTACTTAGCTAGTAACCAGACAGGTATCTGACTAAGCACCCTCTGGGTCTATATATGATATAAGAACCCAATATTCGGATTTTTGAGGCTTACAGCAAATACATTTTCTTACGCCGATACATTTTCATTCCGGCCGAGAACTCGGGTTGAGGGATCTATGTACAGTTCTTATTAAGTACAGTAACTGATGCTACAGTAAGATCTTAGAATTTACCAGATTTATGTTGTCGGATACCTCCGGTAGGTAAACGAATCCTCGAACAATTACATTAATGATAAATATGTTTTTAATGATGTTTCAATAAGAATTTATTTTATTTATACCGTAATTATGCGATATTATAGTGATGACCCTACGATACGAAGAACGTAGGGACTCGAAATAGGTTAATTATGGATGGATCTGTAAAGAACACAGCCACAGTGGCGCCGGTCGCATCGGACAGAATAATTCCATCATTGTTTGTGGACATTTGTAACTAGGCCATCATCGAAACAATGGAAACCCTTAAATAAACAGCGATATTAAATGTTTTCGATTTTAAATCGTTTGGGTAATAAATATCATAGATGTTTATGATAAATTAGAAGGTTTTTAGTCTACTGTTAATGTAATATTTACGTAGTTCCCGATCCCACATCAATATGGGACAATAATTTTAATATTAACCTGTTAAGCCGTTTAGGAGAACTTCAGTAAATACGCAGAACCCAGCAAAACTATTATATACATACACCATACATACATATATTTAAATTGTGGCTAATTATTATAACATAATAATAAGCCACAATTTAAAGGCAGTAGGATGCTAAATTCATAAGAGATAATTTATATCTATATATATATATATATATATATATAGTTGCTACTCATCATGTTACCCCAAGCAATTTGTACCTTAGCAGCATGTTTTGCTGGGACGGCAATAACCAGCCAAAATTGAAGCCTTTCACTCGTGCAGACCTACACAAACAAAACAACAACATTTTTAATTTGTTATTCTAATAGAATAATAGTTTTTAAAAACCCAATCCACGACAGCTGCAAACGAAGCATGTACTCGCATTATAATGTTAAAATATAGTAGTATATATTTGATTGAAAGTATCGAAGTAGGCGTTGTTTGTAGTATAGTAAGTAACAGCCCTTTAATGTCCCACTGCTGGGCACAGTCATCCTTATTCATACGAGAGAGGGTTTTTAGAGCATAGACCCACCACGCTGCCCCGCTGCGGGTTGGCAGGCATAGTACACAAGTGTACTCTCTATTCCTTCACTCTTATAGTCCGATGTGACGGGAATCCGGCAAGACCGGAGAGAGATCAGGCGCAGCGCCGACGGCTTTACATGCTCTCCAAGGCACGGGGTTGGAGCACACCGCCAACTTCCCAACTTGGGGCAAATATTGTAATCTTAATATAAAGCTCTATATCCATTTTTGAATTATCCCGACCCGGTATTCGAATCCAGGACCTCACGTCTGTGGCCGAACATACTAACCACTAGACCAATGAGGCAGTTTGTAGTATATTATGTATTAATATTCATAGTGGCCTCTATTTAGTCAATAATGCCTAAATGGAAACACTTCCTAGAACTTGTTAAAATATAATTATATGTTTATTTTTTTCACGATTCAGCCTTTGAAAGAAATCTTTTTGACATTGCTCGTTAAATTTACATGCTCATTTTTTTATTAATGTAGTAATGATAAGTACATATAGACGTTGTAAACAATGATAACCTATTAAAATATATTAAATGGGTAAACATGAGTATTTCTAGAATAAATATTACTTGGGTGAAGTAGTTAAGGGCCTGAAAGACTATTGGATGAGTGATCCCTTGTTTTTCCCTTTACTGCTCTTAACGTACTCGTTTCGTTTGCTTTGAGACGAGGGTTGGTATCCACTAAAATACTAGAAAGCTATTGAGTATTAAACGCATTAAGTTTTGAGCAACCGGCTCTGGATGGTACGTTAATAGAAGTAAAACGGCTTTATACCAATTATTTATAGAGCTTTCTAAGATATATCAATGAGATTTAAAAACAAGTAAAATTATACTATACTTAATCACATCTTTTAAATTCTCATTGCCCCTCTATATATCCAGACAACCGCTTATTGAGGTCATGATAAGTTTAAAAATATTTTTTTTTGTCAATTCAGAAGAATTAATGTCAGATTTATAGTTATATTATAAATTCGGTTGTAATTGTTTTGTTGATGCGATATAGTCGTCGTCGTCGCTTCAACCGATGGACGTCCACTGCTGGACATAGGTCTCACGTAATGACGTCCACAAGGCCCGATCTTGCGCCGCCTGGCTCCAACGGTTACTGGCGACCCTCTTTATGTCTTCGATCCACCTTGTGGGAGGTCTGCCTATACTTCACCGGCCGGTGCTTGGTCACCACTCCAGCACCTTCCGACCCCAACGTCCATCGGACTATGTGACCCGTCCATTGCCACTTCAGGTTCGCGATTGGTAGGACTATGTTGGTGACTCTGGTTCTGCTACGGATCTCCTCATTTCTAATTCGATTATGTGGAGAAACTCCGAGCATAGCCCTCTCCATCGCACGCTGAGTGACTCCACATGTGGCCCATAGTCAACGACCACGTCTCAGAACCGTGTGTCATCACAGGTAACACCCACTGTTCGAACTGTTCGAACTTTGTTCTTCAGGCACTAAGGTGTATCGGACGAAAATGTCTGGCATAGCTTCCCGAACGCTACCCAGCCGAGTTGGATTCGGCGGTTTACCTCCTTCTCGAAATTGGACCCACCTAGCTGGACTACAGTTCTCTTATTTTTCTTATTATAAAGTAATTCCCTCAACGTAGGGATGTAAAAAACACCAGATTCACAAATTTTTATTAAAATTTTTTGGACAAATTTTGATATAATCTGGACGTATAGACAATATTTTCCAATGTGGATTTACATTTTGCAGAAAAAGAATCTTGTAGCTTACCTCGTATTACATTCTTAGGTGGTTTAGAGATATGAACAGTTATTCCCCGTGAAAAAGGCACTACACCACCTAGAGATATTATTTTATTATTATTATTATTATATGAGCACGAAATCTTATCAGACATCTAGTAGTACTACACAGATAAAGTTAAGGAATACATTATATCTTCAAAAACAAAATTGTAAATTCCTTGGCACATCGGTTAAAAGGTTTCAAATCTTAATCGGTATATAAATTCGCCGAGTTGAGTTTCTCGCCCGAAAAATTTCATCTCCTTTTAGATGACGGATAGATTAAAACCTTTTCACAAAGTTTTATGGACAGGGAAAATAAAGTTAAATCGGCTTAACCTTTGAAAGTAAAGCTGTTGAAAAATGAATGTCTTTTGTGTTTAGCTAACTAAAGGATTTAAATTGCATTTGACATTTCATTGGACGAAATTCAAACATTTTCATTTTTAAAAAATGTATCGTAATTACCGTATCCGGCATCTGTAAAAACGATTAAACGAATGCCTCATTGGTTTAGTGGTCAGCAAGTTCGGCTATAGACATGAGATCATCCTAGGTTAGAGTTCCGGGTCGGACAAATTCATGAATAGATATTGAGTTTTCTGTTTAAATTTTCTCAATATTTGCCCAAGTTAGGAAGTTGGTGGTGTGCTCCAGCCCCGTGCCTCGGGGAGCACGTTAAGCCGTCGGTCCCGCGCCTGATCTCTCTCCGGTCGTATCAGATAGCCGCCACGACCCAATGGGACTATGAGAGTGAAAGAATAGAGAGTGCACTTGTAGACTTTGCATTCCAACCCACAGTGGAGCAACGTGGTGGAACTATGCTCTAAAAACCTTCTCTCCTTTGAATGAAGAGGCCTGTTCTCAGCATTGGGGTGTTAATGGTCTGCTACCTAACTCTTACTTACTTGTTAAACGGAATAAAGTTGTTGTAAAGCCTAAAAATAACAACGCTAAAAATTTATGATTTATATTTTTAACATGTTTCTCGTGTCTTATAGAATCATGTTGGTAGGAATAATTTACAGGCATTTGCAATTTTTTTTATATTTGTAAAACGTTTTAGGGGTACGTAGTGCAAGATATATATTTTCTACAATATATGTAACAAATTAAAATCGCGTGCGTACAAAGTACACGTCATAAGTGAAACTTCAATTTTAATTTTTAAGTCTTGTGTATATTTATAGAAATGAAAAGCATTAAATTTCGAAGACTTAGAGGGAGGGGGAAAAAAGGAAGATTTGTTAGATGAATTTAATTGTTATTAAAATATTAATGTCGCAAATTAATTCAAATAATTTATTGAAATCTCAAATGACGAATTGTAAATAAAAACGCTACGTGTTTTTTGTCAATATTAGAAATTATTAATCAAAATTTTTTTTAATTTAAAATTTAGAAAATAAAATTTATGATATTGTTTTTATTTTATATTTCATGAACGGTAGTATATTAAATTAAATGACGAATGGCAAATTTAAATGCCACATGTTAATTGTAAATATTAACTTCTAGCCTTTACTAATCGTTTAAAAACGCTGCACATCTTCGTGACGCCAAAGTTTCACTTCAAAAATAAGTCATGTTTTGTAATTTCATGACTTTTTTTGTTCTAGTAAAAACGATAAGATTACAACATTTTTAACATTCTAGTATTACTTCTTTGTTTATATGACGGATTTGCATATGTTTTTAACTTCCTGTGACGAAAATGATAACGAAAAAAGACGTAAATTATTGTATTACGCATTATGAAAATGTTTAGAACGATTCCCTTTATAAAAGTTATTAATGTTGAAGGAAATAACATATTGACAGTATGATTCGTGGGAAATTAGATATGCGAATCGAAATAAGGCTGTGAGGCTTCAAAATGTTTGCATTTGATATAACAGATTGGGTCTTAAATTGGGACACATCGTTAAATTTCCCCATTTTTCATAAATTATGTTTTACTAGATATTATTGACGGATATAACGCTGATATATCGCGTGAAATAATTTGTCATTATTGAATCAAACCTATTATGTCATAGTTGTGATTTAAATTGCTAAATATGCATAGTTTATTCTTAGTAGATTAATTGATCAAGTATACTGCAATGAAACAAGTAGGTAGTATTTATCAGTTTATACATTTGGATGATTTTGTTACGTTTAGTGACTAAAATGAGTTTATTTACAACAATAATTACTTATTTTGTGTTTCCTTCGTATTGAACTCGTATTTGTAAAAAAGTAAGTAAAGCAACAGCTATATAGTAGCCCGCATTTAGGCACAGGTATAACACATCCACATTCACTGGTTTCTTTTAGAGCACAGCTGCCATGCTGCTTCACTACGAGTTGGAAGGCGACACATGTCCCAAAATACCTTTTAGGATAGGAAGGTTTCTGTACGATGTTTTCCTTCACCGAATAGCATAATGATGAATTTAAAAAAACAATTAAGCACATAAGTTTTGTAAAAAGAACTTAGTGCTGCTTTTTCAGGATTCGAATCACGGGTAGACCTGTACCGAACCCGAACCGAATCTGTACCTATTTATGTCTTATATAGACATACGAGTAAATAGGTACAGATATTTAAGTTATAAGCATGATAATTAAAACGACCATGAATTGAAAAATATTGTGAAAAAGTGTGATTCCTAATACTAAAACTAAGTAGCTCTGAAAAGAACTTTTTAAGTGAAGCATAAAAATGTGTTAAAAAAACTCGAAATATTCTGTCGCTTGCGTCCACTGCGTAAGGAGCCGACCAGCTATCTAGTTCAAAACGGTGCACCCCCTTCTCCCGCACTGCCCCTCTCTCGTCGACCTAGTTACTCGATGCGCTGCGTGGCGGCCGCCGCCGGCATGTATTTGTAGGTTTTAAATTCATGATATCTTTTGAATGGAATATCCGATTTCAATAATTCAAAAAGTAATCATCAGGTATTGAGACAATCTTGAATATTAAATTATTTATTTAGATAAAAATTTATAAATGGTATGGCTAACACGGTTTGATTTTGATCGGCTTTTCTATCAATTTGTTAAATGTAAAAAAGTAGTTATAGTGACTTACTACAATAGTTAGACATATAGTCTCGTGAAGGTTTTTGTAGATATTGATATATTCTATAATATTGTCGAACATTTTTTGTCCTATCATTAATACTTTTCACAGCATGTGCGATGAAAGACATTTTATGGCTAATTTTTTTACACCTTCGTTTGGTTTTAATAGGAATTTCTAAAGATTTCTATAGTAATCTAGTACTAAATATAGCCTATGTAACTTTCTAATGAAAAAAGTATTATTATAATCGGCTCAGTACTTTTTGAGTTTATTCGTTACATACAAAAATACAAATCTTTCCACTTTATAATGTTAGTGTAGATAACGTTCTAACATTCTAAGTGTAGACGTATTCACATACAGTAATGTCGTTTTAGTACAGGTGTTTTCATTGCCCACTCCTATGTCACTTACGTCTGAAAATCAATAACTTTTGTAGGTATCGCTGCTGATATTGGTGATAACTTGACGGCCTTGCTAGCCCAATGGTCGAGCAATCGCTGTTCTTTAACAGAAGTCCTGGGATTCATTATCGATACAGTTAATTTAGGAAATTGAACTTCCTTATTTCTGACCCTGGACAGGTGGAATGTTTCGGCTGTAGCTCTTCCGGCAAAGTAAAATTTGTTCAGGTACGATGCTACGTAGAAGATATAAGAGGTAAATTACCCCATATCAGGTTAGCACGCTAACGTCTAACAGCAATAGAAAAACAACTTACGTCATTAATTTTTACATTCTACTTTGTGTAGTTTTCGATTGTGTATCGACCGAGGCTAGTTATGATCCTAAGAGCAAAGAGATCACAAAAAGCTAAAAATTGTTTCCATTACGGTGCTGTGTAAAACCAGGAAATATAAAAGGCATATTACTTCTTATTAGTATATTGCGTTATCATCTTGACTGCGATATTATGGTAAAGTGATAGTAACACTAATCTAGACACAACAAAAACTAGAACATTTAGAACATTTTTGCTGATTATTTTCTTTCGCTTTTATTAATTAAAATAGGAATCTTTCAATGAGAGTTCAGAGATTTGACTAAGGGCAATACTGCTTTAATTTAATGTTGAATAGTTAAGAGAACCTTGAATCTTCCATGTCCGGTTAACGTCAGAAAACTGTCAAAACTTTGCACCTATAAAAGAAACTAAGCCGATTATTATTAAACTAAGCTATTGGTTTGATAAAAATTAGACAATTAAATGATTTATCGAAATATAACGGTATTATACTTGTACAAGTTTTTGTTATAAAACAAATTTTGTTTTTTTAGTTTAAAAGATGAGCAATAAAATTTAAGTGTATATTTGTGATTTCGAAATGAGGTATTTTCTGGAGACAAATAGGATGTCGTTGGGCCTAATAAAAACGTCGGATATACAAAAACTGTTCAGGGGAGCAGTTTGATCTTAGTTTCACTGATAAATATATTAAAATCTGATGCCAAAAATTTGCTCCATGTGTAGTACGAGGTAAAGTTTCATGCTTCATAATTTAAACCTCACATTCGGCAGTATTTATTAATGAAACTAACTGCAAACCCGTCCCCTGCACAGTTGAGTTTTTGTAGATCTGAATTTCTTAAAAGGGGCCAGTGATTTGTATGTTAGTAAAACTAAAACTAAACCATATGTTGAACTGACCTCTTATTATTTGATATTGTATAAGATAAATTTCAACAGTTTTCATCTTGAAAACTAGCAATTTTTCTATTCATAACTTGCGATTTCACGATATAAAAATATTATTTGCAAATCTTTACGCCGTTTTATTCCTTCCACACCATCTCAATTTTGCCATTTATACATTCTATTCTATACTCAGAACGTGTTTCACCGCAAAGCTAGTGCTATTCAAATGAAAATCGAAGTAACATTTTCTATTTTGCCTTTGCAATATCTTTGGAATGGTTTATGTATTTTATTAAACTCCGTAGCATATAAAGTAGGCAACAAAAACAAATTGTTTAGATACTAAAAATACCAAATATATAACAAGGAAAAAAACGAAAGAAAAATAAGAATGTGGTTACATAAAAGTTAACTGAGAAGTTGTTTACAGAAAGTGTAAAACATATTTTATAAAAAAGATTAGAAAGAAGATACATATTTTACCGAAAACTGTAAAAACCGTACTTTTACTGATTAAAGCAATTGAGTTGTGTGTAAACCTTCAGTATAATTTTAGTGGTTTAATTGCTTACAAAATACAAAATGTTAATGGATTTATAATTGCTATTCGCTAAAACCCGTTTTGTTAATATCCTTTGCATGAAATATTTTAATTATTTATTATCAGGAAATGCAGTAAGATATCTATTTCGTAATGTTTAAAACGTTCACATTTTTGTGTATTTTTAATTAATTTAAGTAATGCAATTTCTTAGACAAAGTTACTATAACGATACACTCATGAAAGTAACCAGCTGACTGTCGTATTATATTTTTGGTATACAATACATTTTCAACATAGGAAACCCTGTTCAAAGATATTTCAAAATACCACTGTCGTTTAAAACAGTGGTTTTAACATCACGTCAACGTGAAAGCTATTGTAGCAACTTGACGTTACAAAGAGAATCTGTTAAAACTGCGAGTGAAAATGTTAAATGAAATTTTCATAAAAAAAGGTTAAAGTCGCAATAAATTTCTGTTTATTAAGTTTATAGATATAGAAATGCTCTCCGGTTGTATCGGATTGCCATCACATTGGACTATGAGGGCAAAGAAATAGAGAATGCATTTGTGTTTGTCCATATACTTGTGTACTATGCCCGCCAACCCGCAGTGGAGCAGCGTGATGAGTCTATGCTCTAAAAACACTCTCTCCTATGAATCAGGAAGCCTGTGCCTAGAAGTAGGATGTTAATAGTTTCCATACCTTACCTTTCTTTACCACAATCAGTTTGGGATTAAAATTATAAATATAACTAGTAAGTTTCTCGCTGGATTATTCTCCGTAGAAACAAGTTTTCTAACCAACAGACAGACTGATAACGATTCCAAACAGCTTATTGTGTATTTGATTAAAGAATATTTTATATGCGTCAAGGACTTTATATATTTCAAACTAAACTACTCGGAGTGTTGAAATTAATTACAGTATAAAAGCGATGGACTTACTTAATCTGGAAAAATAATTCTCCACTAACTTTACTTAGTTAAGAATGGGTATTTAGAAATCGTAAATGTCAAAAAATAGTAATAAATGTATATCATCAGCGTGAAACAATATTGTGAAACACATTTTATGAAAAAATTCCAGACTAAATTATGGGGACAATCGGTTGGAATGCGAAACATGAAAATAAAAAAAATATTTACCGTCGTTCCTTTCTAATAAGACTTTAAGGCTGGTCTAAGGTTTCCACTCTCAAATAAATTTTGTATTTGTAAGAAATAGTCATTTAACGTCATATTTAACAAGATGGTACAATAAATCTCTTGACTACGTTATAATCATCATAGAATATCGTTTAGATTTATGTATTCTAAATAGTGTAGGCAAATTTTATACATGCAGGAACCTTGCACACATTTTGGGACATGAACAATTACAGTTCTCTTAGTGTAGTTATGCCAGTACTCGCTTCGCAAGCAGAGGTCCTGGATTCGATTCTCGGCAAGGCAAACTTAGCAAATTGTTCTTTCTTATTTGTCTATTTCCAGCCTGATAGAATGCTTCAGCTGTGAATAGTAATCACTCTAGCAGAAAAGAGATACCGTCCAAGAAATAATTGTATTGCTGTAGGATGTTTCATAGAAATCATTACCTTTTACTAGAATGTCACACTACCATCTTAGACTATGTGACACCTGAGACCACAGCCCACCATTAACTTTAAATCCACCGTTATTCCTATTAAAATTTTGTCAATATGCTATATATAGCTTAGCTCGCTTTGTGCAAGTACCCATTGTTTTTTGGATACTTGTCATAAATTACATTACAACTCATACACTCTCAACTCATTTATATGATGTGCGATCACCAAATACTTAATTATTATAGAAATAATAATAGAAATGCCCATTTTTCTTGCTGTTTGAGAAGTTCCCAATAGTAAACTTTTTAAATAGTATGAATTATTTCATATCTTTGATTTTTATAATTTGTTATCGTCCGTAAATTAAAACTTCGAAAGAAATTAGAAAAACAATGTCCTTTATTATTTACATAATTAAATTCTACAAAGCACTTCTACCTTTCACATTCTACGGTTGGTTGCCGGAATTATTAAATTTGATCATCTTTTACAACATAATGTAACATGAACTATAACATTGCACACATAAATCACCTACAGGTCTATTTACAATAACGTACTTACGGGTATCTTATATCTTTGATATTTCTTAATAAACACAATTTCAAACAATTATCGTTTTACTTATAACAAAATTACTTAAATTTAACTTGGTTAATCTATATTCTATACGTTATAAAATTTGTTATTTTTTAATATAATTACGATGTAAATCCGATAAGTTTGAAATTGGGCTCGAAGTTTATTCAAGAAAATCAAAGTGATTATATTAATGATTAAACATTGATTTACAACAAGATTATTCATTAAAAAGTTTCAATCGTTCATAACTAATAGGCCTCTTGGATACCTACTTGCGTTTAATTGCCACAAGTGACTATTAACAATAAATTACTTTTTCTTTTCTACTATTTATATATACAAAAGAATATATGACATAGTTTTCAATACACATAATAATAAACAGACAAATTTCTACATCCATTTATTAAAATTGTTTAAGTATATTTTAAACTTACGCTCCACTTAAATTACAGCAAATCTTTTCCCTTTGGATTAAGAAATAAATTTCTTAAATACTACAGATGTGCAAAACAGAGCACTGCTTAAATAGACTTAATTATAATTATCTAGCAAAACATCTGGAAGATTAACAATACTCCCAAGAACCCAAATCTCATTTAATACAATGACAATATTTACAAAACTGGGTAGCCTTCAAATATAATTAATTATTTTAAACATTTCTTTTAGCTTACACAGTAGTTACAGGTAAATGTAACAATCAATTTTAAACGAAATGATCTTGTACAATACTAATAACAAAGGAAAATAAATACACTTAAAATAATATACCCATTTAATTTTCATCTTATATAGCTGAAGGTAATCCTAAATTTGTTTTGCCAGAGGAAATATGCTTTGTTATAATCTTAAATGATTACATCTTATAACAAAATAGGTTTTGCGCGGGTGACATTTGCCGCGAAAAAATAATTCTTTTGTCAGTTATTTTTTCTTTTATGAAAATACGGGCTAGAGAAAAAATATGATTCATGTTGTAGGCACATATTTGTAACGTTAGTGTCACAAAGATTGTTCGTCATAATATTGCACATCATAACATTTTTTCCAATTTTCACCATTAAACAGCGGGAACAAAGCGTAGTTGTGGAGAAAGTAAGCTTAGCATTCTCTATGAAACGAAACACAAATATGCCAGCCATTTGTGTTTATTGTCTACATATTCGCCTGGAACAAAATAAAAGTCTTCATTAAATCATATCCTTAAAAAAATTGTTAGCGTAAGTAGACTCACTTTATTCTTTCAAAAAAAATCCTATAAATTTAATTCTGCATTGAATACCTTCATATCTTGGGGTCGATTTGGGCTATGTGTAGTTAAAAAAATCTAGGTTTTGTAAATGATAGGATCATGTATCCGTGCCAATATGTTCTTATTTTATGTGCTGTCAAATTGTACATCCAATGTAATTATTTAGTTAAAAAAATAATTCCATTTTCAGATTTAAAACTCATTTTGACTATTTACAGATTGCATTTGCGTGAAGGGAAAAATGATATTATTTCGTCCCCCAAATTTTAATTAATCTTATATATAATGTTAGGAGAAGTTTATCGGCAATATATATTATATTTTTGATATTTTTTTTACATTCTTAAAACCACATAAACGCATACCAGCTTTTTTAAATAAAACAGACACTAATTCTTACATGACTAAACTTCACCAACAAATACAAATGAACTCATACTCACAAACTCCCTCGCAAATACATAGCGAATATCTCAGTGTTTTCTTTTCATTGTTTCTAAATTCGTACCTTTACATATCTACTCTGTTATTTCAACTATTATATAGTAATTTGTAATTGGCTTTATTTTAAGTATATTAAGTATTCTATGTAACGACTTGTTTAACAAGGCTTCATTCATAAAGTAGGCATCAAAGAAATACGACAATAAATGGGTTAATTTTTTGGAAACCCAATATGTGTCACTAAAATTAATGTTATTAACCTTTTATCAGAAATATTTAGCTAGCAAGCTGTAGTTCTAATTTACAGATACATCGAGCATCATTTGAGAAAAATTTAAACTAATATAGAAACGTTTTTCTATTTTAGGAACAAAAGGGAAATTTAATAAGACAACGGTCACAAATTTGTTGTTGTTGTTGTTGTTGGAATCTACAAAGCAACAAAACGTAGTAAATAATTGACGATTAACGCAGTGACAAATCTCATTATGATTTAGACTTATAAATAAGTAGTACTTAGTTGAGCAGTATTTATTTTAATTTATTCTGTACAGATGAATACGTACATGTTAACATTAGCAACATGGCATTAACTATATTCTCGTTCTCGAATATATATACAAGCTAAACCCGCGACTTCGTCTACGTGGGATGTTTTTTTGGTAGTATTTTCATTAATTTAGGCAAATTATTTTACAAATAAGCAACATACCCAAACTGTCCTTTGAGGGTGGAAATATGAAGTTTGAATTTTGTTTAAATACATACATAGAATCACACCTCATTCCCATAGGGGTAGGCAGAGACTATATCCTTCCACTTGCCACGATCCTTACATATTTCCTTCGCTTTTTTCAGTATCATTAAACCTTTCATACAAGTTCGTCGGTTTAGAGTACTCTTGACCTGACCGTTATTTAAAATGTCCTGGATTTGATCCAGGAACGTTTGCCTTGGTCTTCCCCTTCCAATTTTCGCATTCACTCTTGACTCATNTCCACTCATACTTCTCAACGCTCTCATCTCATTCTTTTACTTTTGTGATTGTTCTACCATACCCAACTTTCACTACCATACATAAGTGTTGACACCAACACTCCAGCATGGACAGCTACTCTGGCCCTTTGAGACACCATCTGGCTATTGATAAAGGCGTGCAGAGCACCATTTAACATATTCCCTGCATTCACTCTCCTTTCAAAATCAGTTGTGAAATTTTGAATTTTTTTAAATAACACCCCCGCAACCTCGCTTGCGGGTGGAATTTCGTAAAATCCGTTCTTACCTGACCTCTACTCGGCAAAAGGAATATTCCTACCAAGTCTCTACGCCTTATGGTTCGTGAGATGTCGTGGTGAGTCAATAGATACCTGGATATATCTTATATATATATATATACATAGATATGTTTTCATGGTTATAACTTTTTAATATTCATGCTTACATAATATGCTAATTTGCCCAGTTGTTTATGTGTACGTATCTATAACATTAAACTTGACAGGAATATGAAAGCCAGGACATTAACATTTATATACATTCTATTTTATTTCCTTTTTAAGATAAATTCATTGCAGTAAAATTGAATTTATAATAATTATTAAAAGTTCAAATTCAATATTATTTTACACTTTCATTTTAGACATATATATTTATTAGCTTTTTATTTAGAACTTATAAATATTAACTCCACTCATATCATAATGTAATATAATTCATATACAATATAATGTTGATTTTGTAATTTCCTAATACATATTCAGAGACGTTTTTAACTATAAAATTATGAATATTCCAAAGCTCTTCATAAGAAATTATCCTTCATGTATCACGTCACGTATATTAACGTTAAAATCATTAAAATTATTACAATATTTATCCTATCGTGTTTGAGTTGTTGTTATTAATTAGCTGTATTCACCTGATACACAAAACTTACCTTATTATTCTTACCTACGATTGAATAGTAAGAACCTTTACCAAAGTTGGCCATTTGAACTTTACGAACTGTTGCAGATGAACCAATATTAAGTTCAGAAACTTCCACTGGGGATTAGCAATTATATTGAGATGTTGGAATAGTTTGATGAGACTAAAAAGGTCTTACCGAGTACTTATTATTTATTACAAGATTAATAATCTGTTACCAAATAATTGCAAACAGAAAATATACTAGCAAACTCCGATTTACATTATAAAATACCAACGTCAAAATACCTACTGTTAAGCTCTTTATTTTAAAATCTTTAAATTAACTTACAAATACGTTATAACAAGTAAGTTGTTACAAAGCGGTTTTGTTATATAAGGATTAGATTGGACTACGATTCGTATTAACAAGATAAAAACCTTTTTACTTAGGAATAAATTACAAAGACTAGCTTATGAACATTGTGAAGTATAATTATGAAATTAAGAGGGAATAGTTGTTAGGATACGGTATGAAAAGTTTATAAATTGAAAAAATCATTCAATAAACTGTTAACTATATTTTTACTTTTGCAATGATAATATAATATTATAAAGTGATGGTAATAAATATACTCGTCAAGACGAATTTTTTATTAGTTTTTGTAATGCCAGAGCTAGATTTTGTAAAATTAAGGAATTCACTGTATTGAAGTTGGGTACATTAAGATAACACTGTATTTATTTGTGGCACATTTTTAAATTTGTTTTGTCTATTTGTATGACACAGTTACGAAAACGATCATGTTTAATAGAAACCATAAACGACTAATATTATAAGTGTAATAGACCATTAGTACTAACTTTATAAATACATTACGTACGATAAGCTAAAAACAAATGGAGGAAGGCAATATATCAAATGGGATTTTGAGACAAAACAGGCAGTCAGCTTCTCGGGAAGATTGTAATGTAAAAATAATCTTAATTTTTAAATACAACATTTGTATTGCTTAAGTGTAGCTTTATTTTAATATTTTATAGAAATTCTGAAATAGAAATGTATTTTAATATTAGTATTAATTGTTTTATAAATATACAATGAATATTTTTGCTAACAGGTTAAGGTTTACCTGTAAAAGTATCTGATGGTAAGTGATGATACAGTCTAAGACTAGATGATACAGACTAGAGCGCTAGTCTGGTAAGATGTAATTTACTTCTTATGGTATGTACACAGCAGCTTATGGTTCTGTTTTGCTTGACAACACGTCTGCGTTTTTAGGGTGGTAACTAGCGACGGCCGAAGCCTCTGACTAATCCAGACTCCGACAAATTTGAGAATGAAATTTCCTAAATTTGCCATGCTGTGAATCGATTCCAGGATCTTTGCTTGAGAAGCTCGTACTCGCACCATTGTGCCAGCAAGGTCGTGGTATAATATAAAAGAATGGCATTTCATTATATAACTTATAATAAATATAAAATATAGGTGAAAGTTGCATGATTTTTTTTATTTTAATTAATTATGGAGAATTTTTTATGATTTAAAATGTTCTATAATTAAATGTTGAAAAAAATAAAATAAAGCGAGAGATATCTAGATAAAGTCAAAATAATAAAAATGCCTAGTATATAGTTGCTTTGTTAGTTTCGACATTAATAGTAATTCGCGTATTCCATAATCGGTTCATCAAAGTTTCCAATTACGCTTTCAGCAGATCCGTTTGTCTTCGTTAATTAAATTTCATTTATGTAGGACTTAAACTTTCGGTAAACACTGAACTTTGTTATGATATAAGGAACTATAAACATACAATCTAAAAACCTGACATTTGAATTAACGTTGAATGAATTATTTTTTAGGACGATATTATTTTTTGGTAAGGTTAAACTGAAAAAATCACTCCTGTAGTAAGTCTGTAGCAAATTATTTACGTTTACAAATATATAAAGTAAAACAAAGTAAAAATTTACTGCATCTTACGGCAGTTTCATCAAAGACTTTCCTTTTTAAGCAAATGAAAAGGTCATCGCATTTAGGGTTACCATGCTGCGTTCATGGAAGTTGGCAAAAAGACTTAATATAGACTCTTGTAATCGAGATATGGAGATTGGAATATATTGTTTTTCTATACCAAATTATTAAGTGTATGCATCAATTTTTCATACAAAGCTGTTAGTAATAAACACAACACATTATTTGTTACATTGAGTAATATATGTATTTAACGTTATTTATTAAAACGTTACCTTATATTTCTTTATTATAACTAAGCATCAGATAAGATAACAGAAAACCGACATCTCAATAAAAAGTATGATGATAAGTTAAGTGATATTGTGATGTCTATTTAGTTAAAATGAATACATTGATTAATATTTACGCTTACTTTTACAGTGTAGACTTTGTATCTCTGATGTCGCTGAACTGAGATTCTTCGTCTATTAATTGTAAGTTCGAATTTTCATTCTTTGTATGAAATGTTCCTGATATAGTTTTTTCTTCTAATAAAATATTCTCAATTTCAACTCCACTATCTTTTTTGTCATTAATATCTAGCATTCGTTGCTTTATCGAAGGACCTCTATTGAAAGAAGAAGCTAATAGAGTTTCTTGTACAGTTTCATTACCATTACATATCTTATCAGCTTTATGTGTTGGCATTCTTCCTGAATGATAACTACTTCTTACTCCTCCAGAAGATTCAAAAAAAGGTAATACTTGTTTAAATTCTTTCCTAAAGTTTTCATTTAGCCACGCATATAAAAATGGATTATAACACGTAGAAGCCATTGCCATAGAATGGGCGAAAAAAAAGGAAACGTAATAATAGTTCCACTCTGTCATTTGTGCGTAAAAATCGTTAAATATATTTATGAGATTCAAAGGTAGCCAAGAGGTGCCAAATATAGCCACCATTGATATAAGCATCCTATTAGTTCTTCTTTTTCTATCTCTATCCGCTTCTTCTCTTCTTGTATTTTTGGCACCAGGCTTCGATCGAGCGCGGTCATTTAATCTTAAACTAACACATGTATAACAAATAGCTATTACTAAAAATGGTATGAGAAACTGTAATACAGTTGTGAATACACCAAATATCTTTCTCGATTTGTCTGAAGGCCAACTTTCTTCACAATATGTTCTGTTATTCGTTATTTGTATTCCCATAAATAATCCGTAAGGGCAGGTGACTACTAAAGAGAAAACCCAAATGAAAATTATGATGAACACACACGTATTCAGTTTCATTCTTGGGTGAAAGGGATATATGATTACGAAAAATCTGTCTATAGCTATTGATGTCAACGTAAGCGTCGATATGTAAACGCTTGTTCCTTGTGCATATGGCATAAGATGACAAAGGAGTCTCCCAAATACCCATCTTCCGAGGAATGTATACATAGGTGTCAGCGGAACGGCAAAAATACAGAGCAGTATATCAGACAAAGCCAAATTTGTTATGAAAAGGTTTGTAACAGTTTGCATCGCGCGATTTCGAAAGACAACGTAACAAACCAATACATTGCCAAATACACCAAGGACGAAAATAATAGAGTATAAAATGCAGAAAGCAACTTGTACAATTTTTATATCTATAATATCAATTGTTTTGTTTGACTTAGGTTCGTCCAATAATTCAACTGACTCGCCCGTCAGTGTTTTGGTAAAAATTAAAACTCCTCCAACAAAAGACGAGCCGTTTAGATTCATATTAGAAACATATTTGTCTGGCTTTAAAATATCATCGTAGTAGTCGTCGGGAGAAAGCATTTTAGGAGCAGTAAGACCGTTCCAACTGCGATTTCAGCATCACGCGCCAATCCATCTGTAAAAAAAGAATAGCCTCAGAAGTGTATCATAGATCTATAATTAAATTTTGAAGATATAATTTAAATAATATATATATTTTAAATATCATTTACTCTTTCTCGTAAATACTTCTGCGTTATTTGCAGTGTAAACAAATCTAAAAGCCTAATGGAAAAATCAGGTTTTTAAATTTGTAAGAATTCAATCTGTCAAATTAGGTAAAGTTTCTATAAAGAAAACGTTGATGGGGTGAAGACAACAATTCATATCATTAGTTGTTAGAATTTGCTTTCACGCCCAAAGGTCCGTGTAGCTTTATCTATAGAGTTATTAAGAAAGTTCAGTATCAGATACTGCTTAAATTAATCAACATAAGTTGAAAACTAGAAAAATGTTAAAAAGTTTATTTAAAATTCGCAATATATTCTAGATTAACTTTTATACAAAAAATAATTTCGTAAACGATGTCCAGTTAGATAAACTTTTATTAACGTCTTAAATAAATTTTGAAGTATTAACAAACACTATATTTCATAAAAATGCGCATATGATGTCTTAATTATTGACATTATAACAATTTGTATTTTACGAAAACCAGAATAATTTTGATATCAAACAGATTAAAGCGTTTGAGTATAATACTCCAAAAACTATTCGAATAAGCTACAAAGTTATTATTGTTTTTACTAAAGGCTAGACTTCTGAATGCTTGCAAATTAGAAATGGATATTTTAGCTGCCAGTACATTCACACCGAATACACAATGGAGGTAATCGCGTAAATTGAATTGCGCGTAAGAACCGTAGGCTCTCCATTAATTTGCGAAAGCATTAAATTACTTTTTACGACTCCAAATGTTTTCGTGTTGCCATTAAAAATTAACAGTAGCCTATTCAAGTTATATGTTTTAAGCCGTTCTTTCTTCACGTTACTATTGTAACGTATAAAAGTTACTTTAGTCAAATAATTATAATAAAGAGTTTATTCTTTTTATATGGATATCTTATGACATCTATTAACTCATTACATTTGTGGTAAGGAGAAAAACAATTAATCTGCCTGTATTTTTTATGTTTGTTAGCTCATAACTTCCGACTGGATTAACCGATCTTGATGATTCTTTTTTATATGAAAAGTGGTGCTTGTCGTGGGGTTCCTTTTTTATCCAGTTCTGATGATGGCATCTATGAGAAAACTGTATAAGTCTTAAATTTGCATTAAGCATGTGCAGGATTGACAAATTGACAAATTATTCAACATCATGTCAAGCGATTTCGATGATTCGTTTTTATTGGAAAGGATATAACTTCAAGGGTTTTTTGATGATAGTTTAGTTTGGTTTTGATCATGTGCCTTGGACCTTGGCTGACGCCGACTTAGAATATAATAATAATTGTAACTACATTTTATTACCGTAATTTGCAAGACTTTTAAGTAGTCCAATATTTTTAATTTCATTTTATTTAGAACTCTAAAAAATAAGGCGCAATTATTTTTTACTTTTTAGCATATTAATTTGTTTGGGATAGTTTGCTTTGCAGGCGGTTCGTTTTTGATAATTTTTTTGTTTGTATAATAAGTGTATAAATTATAAAAAATACACCGATGTGTGGATTATAACTTAACACTTGAGTGATTCAATGTACATGACTTTTATTTTTTGTTATTTAGAATTACGTGAAGGACGAAAAATAATAATATCTTTCTGGTTGGTATTGGAGCTAAATGTATTCTATCTGAATCGAAACAAAATAACTACTTCGCTATCGCTTACTATTTGTGACAAAAGTTACCTGCTAGTGAAAATGTACTGTTTTATGTGGACAATAAATTGTTTCAGGCAATAAAATGCTTGTCAGGCTTGCAACCTTCCCCAATCGACTTATTGACTATTGTTTTTATTTTATTTGTAAATTTATTTAGCACTCTTGCCGTTACAATTAATATAGTAATAAAATAAGGAGTAAAATGGGTTGAATGCACGAGTGATGAATAAAGTATAACATTGAAATAAAAGAAACTCTTAAAATATTTATATTATAAGAGAACTTTTAAAAATTTTCATGGATTCATTTTAATTTCTTATTTATTTCGCATAATAATTCAAACAATAAATTATAACCGCTAAATTGAAAAGCTTAAACAGCTCAAAAAATTATAACATATAGAATTTTTTTTTCATCAAATCCAATTTTCGATCCAATTAGGTAGGTCCAACTTCTAAAAAGAGATCAATCGCCGAATCCAACTCGGATAAACAGCGTTCGGAAAACTACGGGACATCTTTTCATCCATAATACACCAGTGCCTGAAGACTAAGGTCTTCGATCAGTTCGTGTTGCGAGCGATTACATATGGTTCCGAGACATAGCCGCTGACTATGGGGCTCGTAGGAAGACTCCGAGTCACTCAGCGGGCAATATAGATGGCTATGCTCGGGGTTTCCCTATGTGATCAAATCAGAAATGAGGAGATCCGTAGGAGAACTAAGGTCTCCGACGTAGCCTACCGAATTACAAAGCTGAAGTGGCAATGGGCAGGGCACATAGTTCGCAGAACCGATGGACGTTAGGGCCCGAAGATGCTAGAGCAGCGACCTTGCACCGGAAAACGGAACGTCGCCAGATCCCCCCCGAGGTGGACCGATGACATCAGGCGGGTCGCTGGCAACCGCTGGATACAAGCGGCGAAAGATCGGACCGATTGGAATTCATTAAGAGTGACCTTTGTCCAGCAGTGGACGTCCACCGGTTGAGACGACGACGACGATTTTTTTTATTGCGCACAGGTTACTGTAGTAGTGAATTTTACAATACGTCTTTTTTAATAAAATGATAACTAGCTTCGAGCGAAGCATCTTGCCTGTCCCAGACCTTGACAAATTACATTCGATATAAATAGCAGACACCACGTCATTTTAAAAAGAAACTTGTGGCTAATTGTTGCTTCAAATTCATCAAAGTTATTCTTGGGGAAGGAAAACTTAGTGAGGAAACCCGTAAATCCCGGAAGCTCATCACAGTAGTCTGGCAACCCGCATTAGAGCGTTACCAAGCTCCAATACCCTCTCTCTCATATAACTTTACATATCATTCTTAATACCTACATGCAGAAAGAATATTTTTTTTTATTTTATCTTTATTTTGGAAACATTTTATACACAATAATAATAAAATACATGATAATACCTTACAACCAAAACAGTTTCCTATAATACAAATTTCTTATAATTACATGAGAAAGAGAAAAGTGAGTGCAGACAAAGCAAAACATACTATTTAACCTACTATGTAATCTACTAAGTAATCTACTTCAAAATATTAATCTTTATGAAGTAGACTATTATTGATATTTAATTTGAATTTTGTGAGAGAGTGATGAAATGGGTCAAATTCAGAGAATAACATGTTGTACTGTTTACA
>JACTOM010000891.1:5263452-5315706 GCA_015832385.1 Elymnias hypermnestra
GTTCTCAACGATGACTGGGTGAGGCGGTACATGGATATTAGACATAATTTTCGTCTTATCCATGTTCATTTTCAGGCCCACCTGTTGAGAAACTCTGCTGAGGTCATCCAGCATTGTATTGAGATCTTCGAGAGTCTCTGCCATAATGACTACGTCATCGGCAAACCGTAGATGAGTGATGTACTCGCCGTTGATGTTGATGCCCAGTCCGTTCCACTCCAAAAGCTTAAAAAGGTCTTCCAGCGCCGCAGTGAAAAGCTTCGGGGAGATAACATCTCCCTGTCGCACTCCACGTTGCAGTTGGATAGACGCTGTGCTTTGGTCCTGTATACGGACTGACATGGTGGCGTTTTCGTACAAGCACTTCAACACGTGTATGTACCGGTAGTCAATTCTGCATCTCTGTAAAGATCTCAACACGGCCCATGTTTCCACCGAATATAAAATATAAATAAAGTCAGTAAATTCACATAAATTTGTTTCAGTTGATTTTCTGCTAATGAAACCATGCTGCTGATCAATTATTAAAGGTCTTATAATAGGACATATTATATCATAAATTATCTGTTCAAATAATTTTGGGATGCAACTTAGTTTTTACATATGTGACCGTTCTCGGATAAGAAATCAATTACGTATAAAGGATAAATAACAAAATAAATAGTCAAGAGAATCGTGCGGATATTATAGTTTCCAATGACGGCCAGTTCGAATAGATTTGTTGATATAGTCTGATTTAAACTGCATTGGAAATGTGTAGTATATTTTTCTAAGGGTCCTAAGTAAACTGGGATTTTTGCAACAATCCCGAAATATTTATATAGGTTAATGTTTGCGAAAACTTGGTTTTAGATTTCGAATCACCGGACACGTACAAGATTTTTGCAAAGATCTTTTTGCTATCACAAAGATTGGATTTTATCGATTATTCCGGTAAACATATATCTCATTTAAGAAGAAGTATATGCTAGTATATACTACATCCAACCAATGTAGTTTTCAATATATATATATATATATATATGTAGGAGGGCAGATGTCTGTGGAACGCTGGCGCCATCTATCGGCGCGGACAGAGTCAACGGTGGCAGTCCGGCGGGAGTCTCTCGGCAGTTGTCGAGTGGCGCTCAACCGGAGCTGTCTACTCTTGGAACTGTCGCGTTCCTAGCTATTATTGTTAAGGAGTTTGTGTAAATTCATATCGGGAACATTAAGTGATCGAACATTATAATACGAGTTAATTAACAAAGTGTTTGATTGCACCAAAATTACCCACGAACGCCCACAGTATAAGAAATTAAATAATGGATCCCACTAATGACGGTGTCGGCGGAGAACCCTACGCCCCTGTGCTTAATGCTTCTCCGTTCTCTCTTATTCCCCGACATATATATATGGCGGAGTGCAATAGTCTGTGGAACGCTGGCGCCATCTGTCTATCGGCGTGGAGTCAATAAGTGGCAGTCCGGCGCGCGTCTTTCCGCAGTTTTCGGGTGTCGGTTTTTGAAATTGTCGCATTCCTAGCTATTATTAATGAGTTTGTTTAAATTGACATCGGGAACATTAAGTGACTGAACATTATAATCTGAGTTAATCAATAAAGTGTCGACGATGTCGGCGGAGAACCCTACGCCGCTATGCATTATGCTTCTTCCTTCCTTCTCGCTTATTCACCGACATCATAGTATATATATATATACACATATATATATAAAGATAAATATCGCGGGTCCCTATTAAGAAACTCGGACCTACAAAATCAAAACTGTTCAGCAAAGCGGTTTGATGTTAGCTTAATTAATAATAACTTAAAAATAAATAATTTTAAAGTTTAAATAAGGTCAAGCGTATAACCTAAGCGCGTAGCACACATGGTCCCAAGTTTATACATGAATTTTAAAGATTTTATCAAAGGAACCAACTTCAAACCGCTCTCCCGAATTGTTGTCCTTGTAGGTCCGATTTTCTTAAAAACGACCAGTGGTATCTTTGATTAGTTATTTTATGACCTGCGAAGACGAATTTGCAGTCTTTTTATGTCCCTATAGGCATGTATTCCCAGTTTCACGTTTATTAATTAAAAAAAAATATAACAAAAAATTAAGTGTTGTAATATACGATTATATAAATGGCATATTGCAGCGTATAATACGTAAAAATGAACACTGTGTCACCCGTTTTGTGAGATTTACATTAAGAATTTACGATATTCAGGCTATCTGTATTAACGTGTGTCGAAGTTATGGGGTCGTATCCGTTTCCATAGCAACCACACGTCAGTCACTACCATATACGTGACAAATTTACTAATACGAACCAGCCATACAACTTTATGTCTTATCACGACGGAATAAGATTTATAGCAACGTCAGTTGACATTTGTTTTTCCTCGTGTTTAAAAGCTAAACGTAGGCGTGTATTGGTGTAGCATAAAATTGTTCTGTAAAAGGCTTTTTGTATTTATTTTCTCTTTATTATAATATCATTTACCCCAGATTTACGCTATAAAGTAGATAAAGGGTAATTTGGTCAAAATATTTCACTGTCGCTCCAAAATAAATTATCGAAGTTAATTACTTTAATCAAAAGTTTATATTGCTCACATAATTGTGCTCGTACCTATGAAATATGTGGAATTTAATTAAAATTTAAATTTGAATTGGAATTTAATTTTAGTAATATCCAAGTTCATATATATATAGTGAAATGCAGTATATTATGGAAAATAAAACATACCGTTGTTTCTTTGTAATTTAGATAATATTAAAAAAAAAACATAGATCAATTCCTGCTTCCTAAAATTACTAGCACCATATAGCATGGACTTGTTAATCCTTTTAGATAGAAAGAAAACTTTTAAGTGACCTTACCGACAGATAACAAACTACAATGAATAATAATTTGATTAAATTGTTTAAGTGAATTAGATAAACGTAATGTATTAACAAAAAAATTCACTACAACTTGAAAAAAACTGGTCGTAAGTGGATAAATAAAGTGTTTTCTGAATGATTTGAAAGCTTGAACAATATATATATTAAGGGACAAATTTACTTAATAGTAGGGATTTTTAAATATTATTATATGTAAATACTGATACATACATACACAGCATCATGCCTCATTCCCATAGGGGTAGGCAGAGACAACATCCTTCCACTTGCCACGATCCTTGCATATCTCCTTCGCTTCTTTCATTCTCATTAAACCTTTCATACAAGTTCGTCGGTTTAGAGTACTCTTGACCTGGCCGTTATTTAAAATGTCCTGGATTTGGTCCAGGAACGTTCGCCTTGGTCTTCCCCTTCCAACTTTCGCATTCACTCTTGACTCATAAATCCTTTTTGTCAGTCTCCTTTCATTCATTCTCTCTACATGCCCAAACCATCTAAGCATACCTTTCTCAATTTTAGTCACTACGTCTTCTTTTATACCACAACGTTCTCTTATCACACTATTTCTTACTCTGTCACTCAGTTTTAATCCACTCATGCTTCTCAACGCTCTCATCTCTACCGCATTTATTTTACTTTTGTGATTCTTCTGCCATACCCAACTTTCACTACCATACATAAGTGTTGGCACCAACACTCCAGCATGCACTGCCAGTCTAGCCCTTTGAGACACCATCTGGCTATTCATAAAAGCATGCAGAGCACCATTTACCATATTCCCTGCATTCACTCTCCTTTCGATATCACTTTCACATGTTCCATCTTTTGTAAATTTAGATCCCAAGTATACAAATTCTTTCACCTCTTCCACTTGTTCCCCATCTATCAAAATATTGCCATTCATCATAGATTCATCTCGTTCAAAAAGCATAACTTTCGTTTTGTTTACATTCACTTTCATTCCTTTCCCTTTCAAAGCTTCATTCATAATATTTAGCATCTCCTGTAGCTCATTAGCGGATGACGCAAGTATTACTTGATCATCAGCGTAGAGTAAACATTTGATGAGTAATTCATTCACTCTTAACCCATACATACGTTTTTTTTAAATCTGTCAAACATTTATCCATGAATAGGTTGAACAGCCATGGTGACGCAACACATCCCTGTCGAACACCTCTTTTGACAGGAAACCAGTCCGTGTACGCTCCGTTTATTCTGACACAAGCACTAGAAACCTCATAGAGAGACTTCAATGCTTGAATCAGACAACCGCTCACCCCATACGTAGATAACGTTGACCACATTTTATATATGCTATAACATCAAGTACTGATATATACGACTATTCCATTTTAAATAAGATTCTTAATGTAACAAGCTCTGTTATACCCTAACTACTTACGATAAGTGCTTTCTTGAGCTTACATTAAAACAGGCATGACAAATTAGCACGCAACATAAAGCTAGAAGCTAGGAAAAAGATAAAACGACAAAACACAGTCATGTTTGTGGGGTTTAGTGCTTTTTGATAGTGTTAATGCATTAAGAATTAGGTTATAGCTTTTAACCACTCCAATAAAGAAAAAAATCTTTAAAATGAATCTGCGTTTAAATTTTAAGTAAAAGGATTAACAATCAATGCAATGTCAATATTACAAATGTAAATAACTTTTATATACGTAATGAATACTTCTACGCAAATATCATAGGCATTTTCAAAACTTATCTCTCGTTTAACATAATACCATTATAGCAATAACTTTTATGAATTGCTTGATAAGATATCGATAATATTTTGTAAAAAATGGCCTTTGTATGTAATACATGGCTATCTTAATTGTATAGTATTTCATTTGGAAGGTTTTTGCTACAAAATAACATTCAAAATAACATTCAACAGATAAACATTGTTTAATTTTATCTAATGGTTTTTGCAACCCATTGGTTATTATTATTTGACACGTTGATAAATAGTTTTCTTGTACCAAACTAGTATTTGATGAATAATATTACTATAAAATTTTATATATGCTATAACATCAAATACCTGTCAGCGAAAGTATCACATGAATGTCAGTCAAGACTTTTTGAATTGTTACATGCCAAACAAATATACCACTGTTTAATATGAGCTACATTGTTCACCAGACCGAATTTAGGGGGCGCGGAACAATTTCGAATAGAAATTTGCTATTTGCGCAGAAGATATTGCAATGCAAAAGTGTATGATGGAGTAAACTTTCATCTAGCAGCGTGGGAGTCGCTGGCTACATCAGAATGCCCACTAAAACGCAGTGGAAACCTACTCTTCCGTAGGGCATATGTTCACTGACGCATTCAGCCCTTTTTTTATCGCTGGGAAATGTTTTTACGCACTGAGTGTGGGACTCACTGGCTGTGCCAGAATACCCACTAAAACCCAGCGGCACCCTCGTCAACCTTTGATCACATTTTGTCTGACAAGCCCGGTTGCGGTCGGCAAAGTAGATCACGGGTTCAAAGTGGAGCTAAAAGACGTTCGTAACGACGCCTTCTTCCCCCAGCCTCCGCCTTCGGCGAAGAGGGGCAGCTGGTGCTCTTTCTCTCTCTCTCTTTCTCCATCGCCTACTTCAACGAGATAATAGCCTCGCAGAAGGAGGCAACTGCACTCCAGGCCGCCTCACTGCCAAGCATTGCGCCTATTATACTTGATACATGCTACTACTATACTAAAACATGCCGCTGTGGTGCCCAAGCTGGACATTCCGCCAATGTGTGGACTGCCGTATCAACAGCTGCACCACACTGATGGCAGATAGGTGACTTCTCTCGCCACGCAATCTGATGCAGGAATTTACCGAAAGAACCTTGTCCCGTCAACACCTGCACCAGTCTGAAGGAAAGCGTTCCGTGCCGTCTAGAGAGCCATTGATCCAGGCAGGGACGAATTGCTTCTACCGTAGCCACACCCGCACTTGGGGACTCGAGACTCTCCTTCCATTCCTGGATTAAGGCCCTTTCTGCAAGAATCCTAACTCTTCGAACTTCATCTGCGTCAAAACGCTCACCTTCAGTCATCACGGCAACCCTGCACTAATAAGTTGCCGCAAGAACCTGCGCCTGAAGCTCCTATGGGGGATCACCCGCTAAAAGAGTTGCCGCCGTCCAGGACACGGTACGGCAACCCCGTATTTCTCTAACCGCTATAATTCTTTGCGCTCTTCGCAAAAACATTTTATTCTGAGGGGTCAGAGAGTTTACCTAAATGGGAGCTCCATACAGGACGCATTCAGCCCTGGCACTTCGATGAAATATGAAATATTTATTTATTAGGCACAATTAATACATTTTTTCTGTGGCATCCTGACCCCTAAACTAGGAAAACCCGTATTTTAGGTGCCAGTGCCTACCAAACAATGTATATGGAATATAATGAATCAAACCCACGCAAAATTAAAATTTCAATATTAAGTTATACACAAATATTAAAAAAAAGAAGAAGCAAAGGTATGCATGCATGACATGTAAGTGCGCGCGTGTTTGTGTGTGGGCGGGGGGCGGGGGGGGGGGAGTGTGTTTGTATAAATGTGTATGTATTTGTATGTAAATAGTATTTCTCTTTGTAAATAGTATTAATCCGACTCAAAGGTATAACAAATGGGGAAAGCAGAAAGTGTATATGTGTATGCACAAATACGTGAACTTTCTACTCCTTCACTCATTAGCAAACACGATTCAAGCCTATATGTATCGAGAATATTTTAACAGAAAAATATGAATTTTAATCCAACCCTGGGACCTCATTAATTGACGTCGCGGCAATAATTACAAATTGACTCTCCAATTTTATTTTTAGTATTTATAAAGAAAGGGAAACAAAAGGACGCTTGCATGGTTGAACGTTTTTGAACTGATGGTAGAAATGGCCATGTTTTCTTTCAATCGGAATACGACAATTTTTTTTGAAAATTTACAATTCTCAGTCAATGAATAGCAACGGTACGACAACAAAATTAATTTTTTTACAAGAATGTCAGAGTATTCCGATGGTAAATGTCTAAATGTCACGTTTTTATAGAAAAGGTCACTGATTTAATTTGAATTATGTCAATATGTTTTAAAATTATCTTCCCACAAACATGTCAGGAATTATTATAATGGAATCTTTGATCTTGATTTTCCAACATTTCAAAACGAGGGATTTAATTGAAATTTTGCACACTTGTCAAAACCGATAAAAATATAATATAATAAAAAAATGGAAGAACTTCTCGACTTATAATTCAATATAAATAATTAAAAAAAAAAAAAAAAACAATTTATTTCTAAAACAGTTTTATTGCTTAAAATTGTACGATGTTTACAAAAAATATGATCGAACACCCTAAGCTTTTATACAATAAAATAAAGGCTTTATAGTTTTAGTTTTTCAAATATTATTTATTCCATTTTGGAAAGTCCTACTACCTCCAATGTAATAAAAAAGTGTTATAGTCCGAAAAATACGATAATTATAACCATTCAAATCAGTTTACGTGTTGCCTAAAATGGTGTTTAATGACAAACTTAATCGGGTGTCTAGTTTTATTCAGTCAAGGATGAAACTTGAGTAATGAATCAATTAGGTGTTTGATTTGCGGTTGACAATGAATGATTACAACGATCAAGTTGCGTAATATATTTAGGGTTTAACCAGAATTTGGTTATTAATCCTTTTTCAAAACTCGGATTACCTTTTTTAAATTAATTTGTTAGATTGTTACATATGTAATACAACCTAAGATTTCATCTTCTGATGTAGAAACTTCTGAAGTAGGTGGAGAATTAATATACAACGAGTACTTTATTAATAGCGAAATTTTTTTAACATTAATGTTTGGGGATTAAATAATAACTTTCTTGTAATATTTAAATTATCAAATCTTTTTATTTTAATATTTTTGTTTGTTTCAATCAAAAGTTGTGCTAGCAATTTGCTTTTTTCAAATCCAATTATCAGTTTACACTCACCTTGTATATATACGTATCTTATTAAAATTTTCATCCTCAGAAGTTAACATACATTTTTTAAACCTTGTACTGTTATTGATGTTAAAGTTTTAAGTAAAAGTTGTCATATTGTTTTATTATTTCTTACTATTATGTAATATAAAGAATAAGTAAGTAGCAGCCCATTAACGTCCCACTACTGGGCACAGGCCTCCTCACTCCGAGGAGAGAGGGTTTTTAGAGCATAGTCCCACCACGCTGCTCCATTGCGGATTGGCAGGCATAGTACACAAGTGCACTCTCTATTACTTCACTCTCATAGTCCGTGACGGGAATCCGACACGACCGGAGAGAGATCAGGCCCAGGACCGACGGCTTAACGTGCTCAACGAGGCACGGGGGTGGATCACACCGCTAATTTCCCAACTTCGGGCAAATATTGAGAAAATCTTAATAGAATACTCAATATCGATATTTGAATTGAAATATTAAGAATAACTACTTCACATTTAAGAAGAGAGATTCAGCAAGGAAATATTATTCTTAAAAATAGAAGAAAGTGACTACTTGAAAAGACTTCCTTAATAAATATAAATAACATCTCATGAGCAAGCTATTCATTTTGTGAAAATATAACAATATATCTGAAAGCGACGCTGATTACACAACTCAAACATCATATACTGTCGTTCGCAAATCAAAAAGGCAATTCATCAAGGGGATACGACCTCGTTTGTACATTAATTACGTACGTTCCATATGTATTTACTTATTTCCTTGATACGGTACAAAGTCGATTGGTATTGAATTTATTTTTTTGTGGGTAGGTTCAAAAACAACCTTTGAAACCGTATCTGGGAGAGCTCACAAGCAAAGTTAAATTTGTGATTTTTATTCTTATAATTTTTCATAAAAGGATTACTTTGGAACCAATTTTGTGAAATCTATCTAAGATTTACATCTATTCGCCTATTTGCTAATTTATTGAATATTATCACTTTATACTACGCAAATAATTTGCCACAATCATAATCTAATATACTACACTAAATAAACTATTCTAAACGTTATCTACATAAATGTTATAAAGAGGAAAGATTTGTATTTTTGTATGTAACGAATTAACTCAAAAATACTGGACCGATTTTAATAATACTTTTTTCATTAGAAAGCTACATTATGACTGAATACCATAGGCTCTATTTAGTACTAGATTACTATAGAAATCTTTAGAAATTCCTATTAAAACCAACCGAAGGTGTAAAAAAATTAGCCATAAAATGTCTTTCATCGCAAATGCTGTGAAGAGTATTAATGATAGGACAAAAATATGTTAGACAATATTATAGAATATATCAATATCTACAAAAAACTTCGCGAGACTATGTCTTACTATTGTAGTTACGTCATTATAACTACTTTTTTACATTTAACATATTGATAGAATTGCCGATAAAAATCAGACCGTGTTATCCATACCAATTATAATTTTTTATCCAAATAAATAATTTAATATTCGAGACTGTCTCAATACCTGATGATAACTTTTTGAATTATTGAAATCGGATATTCCATTCAAAAGATATCATGAAATTAAAATAAAAATAGATGCCGGCGGCGGCCGCCACGCAGCGCATCGAGTAACTAACTCGACGAGAGAGGGGCAGTGCGGGAGAAGGGTATGCACCAATATGAACTAGGTAGCCGGTCGGCTCCTTACGCAGTGGACGCAAGCGACATAGAATATTTAGAGATTTTTTAACACATTTTTATTCTTCACTTAAAAAGTTCTTTTCAGAGCTACTTAGTTACTAGTAGTAGTAATACTAAATTAGGAATCACACCTTTTCATAATATTTGTCAATTCATGGTCGTTTTAATTATCATGCTTATAACTTAAATATCTGTACCTATTTATGTCTACCATTGGGAAGCCGGGACGGCCCGCTAGTCGTTTTTTATAACAACTACATGACCCTGTTGTTATTTATATAATACTGACTGTTATTATTTATATAATATAATTTATGTAATATTACAATTACAACTGAGTTTGTTGTGGGCTCTTCTCAGATCAGGGCGCGAAGGAACCCTCGTAACTTTAGATTGTAAGTCGTTCTTTTATGTTATCATCAGTCATTCATTTAAATAATAAATAGAAAAAAAAAACGATATTTGACGATTCAAAAGTGCTGTAATAGGCCTACTTGAATAAAGATATTTTGACTTGACTTGACTTGACTAAGTCAAGCCGTTTCGGAGGAGTGTGGGAACGTAAATTGTATCAAGAGGATTTTATATATTAGATTACATGGCATCTATCTATGTGGTAGTAAGCTTCTTTTTTATTTGTAAAAACCTCTCAAGTAAAACTAACATTTATACTAAGAATCACAAGAACTTAATTGTAAATTTAAATCTTTTAATTAAAACTGCGAGTTCAATGATAAACAATTGCATGTATATTAACTACGATAACAGTTAACACATAGTTTAAAAAGTACAATAAAATATTGATCGTGTTTTAAAATTATAGATTCAATCTTTGATTATGGATTTGGGCACATGTTATTCCCTTCCATAGAAGTTTTGGATCACCTTGTTTGTTTATTCAAATCTGCCTTGCTTATCCGTACAAAATTCGATGGCCTATGTAAATATTGGTTTATATGGTATCTAACAAGGTATCCATTTTAATAATACATTCAATCCAATAAAATTCTTCTTTCAATAACTGTTTGTTTCAATCGTAGTTTGTTTGAAGATTTATGCGCTTATTTTATCTCTATAAATCTGTGTTATTATAATTCAAAAAGCATGTTAAATTTCAAAAGTAATTATGTAAAAAAATTGAAGAGTTTTATGTATCCAATCATTATCGTAGTGTTATCACAAATTTTTAAGTATATGGCCTCGCTGGCGCAGTGGTGCGAGTACTCGCTTTACTATCAGAGGTCCTGGTTTTGATTCCCGTGAGGGAGAAAATAGTAAATGGCATTTACTAATTTGACCGAGTCTGGACTGGTGGAAGGCTTCGGCCGTGCAAATAAACAAGAGATTTATGTTCCGGTACGATTCTCTGTAGAAATTACAAGTGGTAAAATTGCCTTAAATCAGAACAGCGCGCTTCCATCTTAGACTGTATTATCAATTACCAATAGGTGTGTTTACAATCACGCGTCACCCTGTCAGCAATAAAGACCTATACCATAAAATATGAAGATAGAATATATATATATATATAAAGTGCATGTGTACAAAGTACACATGTCATAAGTGAAACTTCTTTGGCAAAGTAATTTTTAAGTCTTGGTTATGATACAAATCTAAAACTTTAGATTTTCGAGACTTAGACTGAGGGAAAAAGGAAGAAATGTTAATAATTTAATGAATTTAATTGTCATTAAAATGTTAAAAATGTCGAAAAGTAATAGAAAAATATTAATTGAAATCTGAAATGACGAACTATAAATAAAAATGCCATGTGGTTTTTGTCAATATTAGAAATTATTAATTAAATTTTGTTTTTGAATTTATAATTTAGAAAAGAGAATTTCTGAAATGTATCGAAGTGTTTATAATAGAGATTATATCAATTTATATTTAGGTTTCTTGGCTATATTAAATGAGTACTTTTGCAAATAATAAATCTCCGTAATAAATGTAAGCTTTGAATAAGTATGCTATTGTTTTCATTGGGAATTATCTCTGAGGATGATTACAAAGCAAATTGAATATAACGGAAGCAAAACAAGATACTTCCTTTCACCGCCTAATTTCAACGGAATCCATTTTGTCCATGTACAATTTCAAGCTTTCATTTGATCAGAGATTACAATAAAACTTAAGATTTTCCGTCCTAGAAACGTCTTATCTTGAGACGCGATAGAAACAACTGCAATTTGTGGAAAGTTCTTTATGTCTTACGCTGTGTAATGTTATATAGAGACTGTGGATTTATACCATTTTGTTGGACGTCTAAATGGGGTATTTCCCGCTATCGAAAATATTTTTGGGACTTTTGTCTACAAAAAACGTAAATTAAGCAAACGGATAGGACAAAACACTCATAAAATTCTTAAAGTACTTATTTTTTTATACATTCTGTAAAATTCATTGTATTGTACAATAAAAATTTAAAGCTAATCTAATTTACATTTAATAAATATATATATGTCGCTGTGCTGTACTGGCGTGGGGAGAGTCAATAAGTTGAGATCCGGCGTCTCTCGGTAGATCTCGGGTGACGGCCCGCCGGTGCGGTCGACTTTTGAAACTGTCGCGTTCCTAGCTATTATTGTTAATGAGTTTGTGCAAATTGATATCGAGAACATTAAGTGATTGAACATTATAATCCGAGTTAATTAGTATAGTGTTTGATTGCACCAACATTACCCAACGAACGCCCACAGTATGGAGATTATGGATGCCATTAATGACGATGTCGGCGGAGAACCCTACGCCCTTATGCTTTCCTTCTTTCTTGTTCTCCGACATATATAAGAATAGAAAAAGTGTTTGATGGCATGATATAACATTATAACGATAACCGTCCGATATAGATATATGTATATATCGGAGAATAAGAGAGAAGGAGCTACTGCTCCTAAAGCATAGAGGCGTAGGGTTTTCCGCCGACATCGTCGTTAGTGGCGTCCATAATTCAGTTTCCATACAGCGGGCGTTGGTGGGTAATGTTGGTGCAATCAAACACTTTATTAATTAACTTAGATGTCCAATCATTTAATGTTCTCGATAACAAATTAAGCAAACACATTAACAATAATATCTAGAAACGCGACAGTTTCAATAGTCGACCGCTCTGGTGGACCGTCACTCGAGAACTGGAGATATGCGCGCTGGATTGTCACTATTAACTCTGTTCCAGGCCGATAGATAGATGGCATATAACATAGCAGAAGCAAAATATTATACGTTGTACCAAATAAAACTATATTTAAAAGAGTAACCGTTGAGTTTTTTTGCTGGTTTCTTCTCAGAGGAATTAACTATCCGAAGCGGTGGTGGCTTTGTTACTACCGATGATTCAAACGTGTTTTGAGCCTACTTGAATAAATAATATTTTCATTTATGTTATATGTATTCACAATGTAGGTTATAATAATACGATTTTCCAGGAAATTTTTCTCTTCGAACGGATCGTTTTCATCTAAAAACCTAATATCTAACGTCAAATATACTTCCAGACGAAATCATTTACATATTGACAATATATAGCGAATCATTCGTTATTTTCATGAACTTTCCAGTGTACAGACGAAAATATTTCGGCCTTTATGTCATTGCTTTAATTTGAAACGTTTTCAGCATTCCCATGACGGAATGAAACCGCAAATCCTTACTGTTTTGGCTGTTTACTCGAAATTCTAACTTACCTAAAGTCACACGTTTGTGCTTATTTGAATAACCTATGAAGACAATAACTTTGGCAATTTTCATACGAAATTTGTTGTAATTATTAGGGTAATGAAAATAACCCTTTTTTATGTAGCAGGTGGTTTTTATGGCAATGTGGGAATCCGATCAGACGTTCTTCGATGGTAATAATTGAAATACGCATTAGATTCATATAAAAAAATATAAATATTGTTAATAGAAGCAACGTACATCCACATTTAGTAATGTATTTTTTTAAACAATCTTCATTTCGCTGTACTACCTTGATGGAGCGTAAATAATGCTACAGAACGGTTTAAAATATGTTTTACTTTAATTTGGATCGTCTTTTTCCGTCCCACCATCAAAGGTGTCATTAGTACTATCGTCTGTCTTTGTTTTCGGAAGTAATCTCTTAACACCCAGTATATAACGCACATAGTAGGGTATAAATAGATAATCAGGATAATGTTATTTCGTATTTTTGCCCGCTAATATACAGAAATTTACATTAACAATTAATTTAGATATCTACAGAAGTAATTTAAGTATTCCCAGGAGTCTGCGATATCACTTAATTAATTCTTTGAAGTCGGAAGAAATATCCAAGGACATCTGTTCGATGTCCCATTTCAAGTTTCTAATTACTTTAAACTTGAATCAACGCAAATAACACAAAGGTTACTGAAATGAACAAGTTTTATGGAATTCCAAATTTATTAAATTGATAACCTTTACCTTTTTTATACGTAGCACAACTATAAACCTTAATGTCATGTTGTGTTTAAAATGTTTTATTGCACGTTTATTTCCATTATTAATACATTTTTTTTTATATAAGTAGGAATACTTTACTTTGCCGGTTAACAAATTGTGGATCGCTTATATTAATATAGTAAAGCAATTTATCGTTGTAAAAGTGAGGCGTTTTAATATCTGAGTTATAATTAAATCCAAAATTGAATGGCGTATGATGACTTAAGGTAATTCAAATGAAGTCAAATTGTGTAACTGATTGAGTTTCTATAATAAACGGCAATCAGTGGAAGTTCGACAACTACGCGAATGGTTTTCTCTGTTTGTATGATGTTAGATTTGATTGGAAATTTCTGTTATGTTTCTAATATTATATTAACCTGTAAATATGGTATAAAATTTATATTAAATTAGGTGATATAATAAATAAAATATAATTACGTATTCTTATTTAGAGTTCTCCTAAATAAAATAAAATCAATAATACTGGACTACTTAAAAGTCTCTCAAATGACAATTTGTTACAATTATTATTATATTTGAAGTCGGCGTCAGCCAAGGTAGGTGTGTCCCGCGTGTCCACTTGGCAACTCCCGCGACACTCGCACTTGTAGCTATATATGGACATATTTACCTTGGATGACGCCGAGTCCAAATATGATATAATTTTTCTATATTATTTTTACGAAACTTTAACCTTTAACGCAGTGCACGCAGAGGAAGCTCTCAAAAGGAAAAAACGTACTCCGTTTTTGAAACATTCTTCCACCGGGCAACACTTTTATCGATCTAAGCATGATGTAGGCTATAGCCTTCCTTGATAAATGGCCTATCTAAAACTGAAAAAAATTATCAGTTCAGACCAGGTAGTTCCTGAGATTAACACTTTCAAATAAAATACACTCTTTAAAGTATTAGTATATAAAAGAAGGTTTTTTTTTGTAACGAAATGTGTTGTAAAAGTTATTATAGTTATTTGTGCATAATATTTATGTATCAGGATGTACTTATTTGTATGTATGTCTATATTTACACACCACCCATCTCTCTGCTACAACTACTCCTATACCAAAGAAAGGTAGAGATCGCTACGAAGCGATGAGAATGCCTCTTGTACTTTGTATTGTCTCTGTACATTTGTAATTTTTTTTCATAACATTGTGGTGTATAAAAAGTAATAAATAAATAAACACTGTACTAAACAGAGACGCTAATTGCTGTGTATTTCTGTAATTCGCGCATAAATCACAAAAGTATTTTATTTTATATTAAAGTTAGTAAATGTATAACGTGCTATTCACCTTAATAAATAAATATTATGTTAGATTTTTATAAAGCTCTCCTGTAAAATTAGATTTATTGTATTTTACCACTGTTCTTTAAAAACAATTTCTTCATAATATATATTAAATGCGATGTAAATTGGTTTAATATAAAATCCTAGATTTAGAAATTTTGTGTCTTTATTTGTACATATTCAAAGGATGCAATGCCATAAAGATATGTTATTTAAATCTGAAAATTTTAATGACTACGAGGTATTTCATTCTAACCGGAACAATGTCGCATGGTAATCTATATTACTATGGTAATGTAAACAACGTATGGAATGTTTCGCGATATTGTTGCAGGCGTATACAGTAATATTATGCACCGCTTTTGCTATCACGAGTATTACTATGCTAATATTAAACGGCATGGGAAACATATCTTTTATATAAAGATGTGGTATTGTATGCTGAGCCATATAGTGTCGTTGTTCATTACCCTACATGCTCGTAATGCTTGCAAGGAATTTAATACACTTGTAGGACTAGTTTAAAGCTTATATTAGCTTGGGGAGTGTTCAGAGGAGCTATTCAAGTTAGTTTTTTCGGTTCTTCTGTACATTTTCGATCATGGACCTTATTCCAAATAGATCACCTGGTGCCTCACTAATGGATGAAGAGGGTTCCGCTGGATTTTAGTGGGTATTGCGAGACCTTCCATCGCCGAGTCCCACACTCCTGATTGGTCATCGGTCAGGGTTAGTGCGTAAATTGCATTTCCCAGTGACAAAAAAAAAATTGTCGTCTTACATAGCTGGGTAATTATATACAGAAGGATTTCGTTAACGAATGGAGTAACCAATCTAGTAGTTGTGCAGATTGTTTATGAGAAGGCAGAAGTCTTAAATAAAGCGTAACAAATGATACGATCTACTCCAGGTGTTAATAAAGGGGAAAATACAACGATGAAAGCGCCCTGGAAGAAGGCGAATCTTTTGGCTACAAAACCTACCAACGTAGTTTAGACTACTATGTGCAAATGTTTAAGGGGTAATTAAAATCCAAGCTGGTGGGCCGACAATTCATCGGCAGATCTTCTGGTGCTGCAGGTGTCCATCTGGTGATCCGCCAGCAAGCTTGTCTGTCGTAGGTCCATTTATTTATAAGAACTAGCGATTTTTCTGAGTCTTGCTATGTCAGAAGCATCCCTAAGGAATGTGGCAAAATTCGCAGAATCTATAACACAAACAACAATTAGGATTTTTACTATAATCTATAATAAGTAAAATAAGTTTCTAGATGTCGGTTTATTCACTGATTTGCATGTACCGTAATAGTGATGTAGATAGCTTTAAAGCCCTTTGGCTTACAGGTAAACATCCTCGATCGGATTAACGTGTACTCTTTGAGAATTAGGTGCATTAATACGCACTGTGATAGGAGCAAATACCTAGCCGCAACGTTCCCTTTGTTCTCGTTATAACTGATAAAGTAAAATGGCCAATTAAGCTGTAGTGCTCCAATAGATAGACACGTGGATTCCTGTAAAGAATTATGGTATTTATGGTACCCAGAGCCTGTAGACAAGACGAGATTCTAAGTACGCTAACATCAGTAGAAAGCTTAGAATATTACAATACAAAAAGGTATGATATTGTATAGAAACTACAAGAGATAAATTATTCTTTCCAGGTTAGCGCGCTTCCATCTAAGAGAGTATCATCTTTTACCAGCATGTGGGATTTCAGTCAAGCGCTAACCTATCAGCAGTAAAAAATACGCGTCTAATTGTTAGCATTCATTATTTTATTCAACTTTTTGGTGAAGTATTGACGAGGAAATATGGAGCAACTCTGGGATATGGGTAACCTATCAACCTGGAGAAGCATCACGCTTCTATCGTGAACCCTGTGCCCAGAAATAAGCGTTGATACACCTTTTTATAGCTGTATTATTATTTGGAAATGTACTTTTGAATTGTATCAAAGCAGCTTTTATTTATGCAAGCCATTCATGTCTAATTACAATCGACCCTAATTCCTTTCAATACCTCTGACTGTTTAATATCGTTATCAATTCTGTTGGAGCTTCTTTAAACTAAAATTCATTGATGTTAAACGTTGCTCTAAATCCTTGTTGCCGAATATCTAAATCCTTGTCCTTTATGGCCGAATAGCATATTTTATTTATGGCAAAATTCCTACGCCTTCTAGAATGAACTTCTGAAATGCAATACGTAGAAAGAAACTTTAAAGCTTTATTACTTAAGCTGTCTATAGATGGGATTGTAAATTGTCTCTCGAAATAAATGTAATTAATGAAACGATGTTCGAAAAAAACTATTAACATCAAGTATCATCCACTGAAAGGTTAAAATAGGATTGTTTATCATAGATGTTTCACATCAAAAGGTTATTTAGTTTTTGTTATATCATCTTTATTTGGGTTAATGCAAATATTCATATTTTCTAAACAATGTAGTTTGAAAATTTCATATATTTCAAGCATTCGTGATGGGTCATGTTTGGTTCTGTATTTGTTTTGTCAGTTCGGATTGGACATTAAACAGTGATCAGTAGTTCAATAAAAGAAGAATACTTCAAATGAATCTCTTACGTGGTAGCAATATCCACAGACTTCAATGTTTTTAATACCAAAATACTTTTAACCTTCGTGCATATTCGAATAAATGTTTTTGTTTACCGAGGCGGATGTGTTTTTTATTAACTTTTCTCATAGACGCGTAGATAAACAAAATATACTAGTTGTCTCGCACTACAGGGTCTGCGTACAATTAAGCGCAAGAGTTAAAGTCCCGCCAACTGCTTTTCAAATAAATGTTGTGAAGGACGGTTCTACATCTAATTGCTGGGCACAGGCCTCCTCTCTTATATGTGAGAGGGTTTTTAGAGTATAGACTCTCACTACGTTGCTATACAGCGGATTGGCAGGCATAGTACCCAAGTGCACTCCCTATTACTTCATTATAGTCCGATGTGGCGGGACACGACCAGAGAGAGATCAGGCGCAAGACCGACGGCTGAACCTTAACGGCTACAAAAAATGTTTAATTTATCAAACATATTTTATTCAGTATAGTATTATCTTTTATCCAATTAAATACGTTGTGTATTTTATATAGATCAAAACTTAAAAGTAAGGACTGTCTCATTGGTTTAGTGGTAAGCATGTTCGGCCACAGTCATGAGGTCCTGGGTTCGAGTACCGGATCGGGCCAGTTAAAAGATCTATATTGAGTTTTCTATTAAAATTTTCTCAATATTTGCCCGAAGTTGGGAAGTTGCCGGTGTGATCCACCCCCGTGCCTCGGAGAGCACGTAGAGCCGTCGGTTCTACACCTGATCTTTCTCCAACCGTGTCGGGTTTCCGTCACATCGGCTTGTGAGAGTGAAGGAATAAAGAGTGTACTTGTTTGCCTGCCAACCCGCAGTAGAGCAGCGTGGTGGGTCTTTGCTCTAACAACCCTCTCTCAAATGAGTAAAGAGGCCTGTGCCCAGCAATGGGACGTTAATGGGCTGCTACGTACATACATACAATATTAAACATTTTTTTATTTCTATTGAAAGTTGAAATTTAAAAAAATATAAAACTAACAAAACAATAGTATGATGATAGCTATTCACGAGGGTAATTCCAGTTAATACCATGAAAATATGGGAAAACCAGTTATTATTGATATATAACTAAAGTGCTGCTCGTTGGTCTAGTAATCTAGTGGTCATGAGGTCCAGGATTTGAGTTCTGCGTCAGGCCAATTAAAAATCGATTTTGAGTTTTCGATTAATTCTTAATATTTGCCCGAAGTTGGAAAGATGTGTGATCGGCCCCCGTACTTCGGAGAGCACGTTAAGCTGTCTGTCCTGCGCCTGATCTCTCTCTGGTCGTGTCGGATTCCCGTCACATCAGCCTATGATAGTGAAAGAATAGAGAGTGCAATTGTGTACTTTGCCTGCCAACTCGCAGTGGAGTAGCACGGTGGATCTATGCTTTAACAACCCTTTTCTTATGAGTGAAGAGGCCTGTGTGTTACCTTTTAATCACATTTTTATTATAATTGACTCTATTTTAGATGCGATTTACGCGGTTCCTTAAGAGCAGTATTAAATTCATGTAAACATTGAGTTTGATTATAGTTATGAAGATGTTAGCAATTCTATATTAAAACTATCTGTTTCCGGAGATCTCACATGTGAAGTTCCTGATGGCATTGGAAGAGTCATTTTGTTAAATTTCAACAAAATTTTGAATAGATTTGGACATGTGATGAGTTAGTTTAATAGTATATAATCATCTTCACATTATTGCTTTCCTAATAAAACCGATTTGGATGGACAAAACATCCGTTGAATGATTTGAAACTTTATACTAGACATATGTAGAAACTATTTGTGTGCTTCATAAATAGGTTATTGATTTGTGTTTTATTTATAGGTTAAGGACCCAAATGTGCTAAATATATACGTTGATATATATGAATCGATTATCATTTTATATAACAACACTATTTATATGCTATTGCTAAATTTGGATCTAGGAATAAAATACGAAATAATCATAAATATTCTCGATGTACTTTTAAAGATTTTTATAATATTCCAGTCTTTATACTTGATGTTCAATAAAGCGTAGTCTATCTATATATATATATATATGTGTGTTCTTACTTTAACAGACATGGCTACAATTCAATTAGCCCTAAGTATTACGGGACTGTCCATTTTATCGTATATATCTAGGCGTCCATTATGGCCCATAAATTAGAAACATGTGACGCCTGGTTTCGATTTCATAGACCATTTGAGTACTACCCTAAAAGGCACTTCGACCCCTCTTAATCATTGTCGTAATTCTTAAATCTTATATTATATAAAATGACACAATCTTTTTACTGATATGTGTTATGTTGAAGATGTGTTTTCGTTTTGTGGTTAAATTTTAGAGACGCATCAAAAATCAAACTGGACAACATTTATATTATTTATCAATAGCATAGTGATAACTATTAAACAAAACGGAAAAATAAGTTTAACGGAGTAAGTAACAAGTTATTGAACTTAGCTATACTATAAATAAACAAATATTTCTCAATTGTTTAATCCATAACATAATAAAAAAAAACAAATATAAAAATAAAATTGCTTTGATTAAAAGGACCATAGAAACATGCTACATCCAAAATAAAATGTACATACAAACGCAAAAAGAAACTTCACAATTAAATAAAATCTTATATTCTTTAACAACGTGTGCAATAAAGACATATAAATAAAAAAAATCTTAAATTGAATTATTGGTTGAAAAAAAATTACTAATAAAATTAAGAAGGTCTAATTAAATAATAACGCAAAATTAAAAATACAGGTAAGAGTAAAATAAATTAAATTAGAATTCCAAAAACAGGCGCTAATAATGCCACTAATAGATATTTTAAAGAATTAACTTGGGATTCGTTTAACATTGAGCTCACAGTTTTTTTTGCCACATTTTGTTTCATAGTATAAATTTGAATTTAAAATGTAATTTCTTCTCACAATATTCCTTGTATATCTTACAACAACTTATAAATGTTATATCTTTATGTAAAATCTTGCAACTGTATTAAAAAGTGACTACTTCTGGGCTATGTCTAGCTAGACAAACCTTTAATGCGGCTAATTGCTATATATATATTTCCTTACTTTATACACTTATACAATATAAATCTAGCAAAGTGAAGGCCTCCAATCAACCGACATGTGATTTCATCACAAATCGTCCTATACGTTATTATGGCTATAATCATCAAGGAAGATCCAATCGACTACCATTATGACCAATAAATCTTAAATAGCTGATGATAAGGTTGAAGTTCGCCCAATTTGTTCCAAATAGGGAGCAAAGTGATGCCAATAAAGATAAATTCCAATATATTATATAACATTTTGCCATATGCTAGAGTAGACTACTGTTATGAACTCGAGACAAAATGTTATGAGAGGGTGCAGTGACTTTAGCACTTTAATAGACTCGTGTATAGAGTATTTATATAGAAGTATAACATATATAGTACCTATGTAAGTGTGGGTATGGTGAGAAGTTTAGTTACACGAAAAATGATTTATTTCTTTTAATATTTTTCCTTCTATGAGTCAAAAGGTTACTGACAGATCGTTACGAAAAGTATATTAAAAATCTTATGTTATTAATAAACCTTAGATCAATATTTTTAACAGTTATGTCATTATTCAAAGGAACAGTTTTTTTATTAAGCACACACATACCCACACACACCCACAAACACACACACACACAGAGAGAGAGGGAGATTACACTTTATTGTAAACCACAAACAATACATGAAATATATACAATAATATAATCATAGGGTACAAAAACTTTAGCAATTAAAATGTTTAGTACAAATACACATAAAACGTACATGATTGCATAATCAGACACATACAAAAAGTATATATTATAATAAATAAATACTAATAGTAGTTTAATTGGCCCGGGAGAGGTAGTGAACTTTGACGAGGTTTTTGAATATATTCAAAGATTTAGCCTCTGTGATCTACTCGTCCTTATTCCCGTTAATCTTCTAAATCTAGCTAAACAGGCCGGATGGTTTTGTAAACATATTGATAAATTGATACATATGTTTTTTATGAATCTATGAAATAGGTACATACATAAATGTATTCCTGCCTTTTACGTATTTCAGCCGGTGAGAATCACTTTAGCCGACACCCTTTGCGAAGAGCAAGACAGTAACGCAATAAGATTACTGCGCGTTTTAAATATTCTCCAGATATCAAAGTGATATTCGACTGAGCATAATGTAAAAGTCAGACTATTGAACATCAGACGCCATTTTTTTATTTCATTTCGCTTAAGTGGGTATGAAATAAAAAATGTCATCAAACATGGGTGGAAATATTTTACTATCATATTTATTGATAGAAGTTATTTTTCACCGTCAAATACATTGTACTTTAGCGTCGATATAACGTTATTACCTACTTCTATATTAACAAAGCTTTAGAACATCCATAATTCATATTGCTGAGCGTTTCAAAGATTTATATCGTTTATGAGGGAAATATGAAGAAGAGTAGTTTAAACGACAATTTGTAAGCGAGTAAAAGCATGAGACACTACAATTTGTGTGTAAATTAAGTATCTATGAATTAAAATAGTTTTATCAGAAAAGAAACTTGAGATCCTGATCTTCTTCATTCGTTTATCAATATTCAAGAAACCTTTAAAGTACAGAAAATTTCTTTGTGTCCATGTCCGTTAGAGGGTTTGAAACTCCAACTAATGTGCCTTAAATTGGTTTATCGGTTAAACCAATACTGTTAACATCGTATTAGACCACTAAACTCAGTAGCTCACTCATTTACTTTTCCCCAAAATCTTTAAAACGATTCGTAATTGAAGTGAAATTTAGCAGAGTGATCACTTTCATAGCGGGTATATGGAGAAACCCGTAATCCCACGGCTTCAAGAACGCGTGACGCTACGGGGGCTGGTTTATATTAATAAAATACTAGGTACTATTTTTAATAGACTGTATAATGAACTACCGTTATACAGTAAGCTTAACATAGATAATCGATAAAGAACAAAATATATCTCGTAAGTTAGCAATGTAAATTCGTTCAGACACTTTTTTCAAAGCACTGAAAATGTAGTCGCATTTAATGTTCATGTAAATGTCACAGTCAAAAACTGTTCTCATCTAAAGTAGTAACTTAAATCTTTGTGCATGCACTTGCTACGTTTACATTGCAAAAGTTTTAAATTTTTAAGTAGGAACACGAGACTCTTGGAGAGTCTCAAGAAATCACATTTAGACTTTTCGTGTGTCGTTTCATTTTATAAATTTAAGAATTTTCTTATGTATATTAGTTGTCTACATAATATAATTCTTTATTATGTAGACAAATGAAAACACCTAAACTTTCGTTTTGTTAAAGTAAAAATACATTAATTACGGAATTACACACAGAAAATTTTATTTTATTCATTATCTTGAAGAACGCTTGAATGTTAAGAAATACTTCAAATTGTAAAATACACTCAACATTATATAAGTATATTGCAAGCAATGTTAAAAGGTAAAATAAGCAATAGATTTTAATCATTATAAAACACGCGTGGCACTCCTATCTCAAAGAAAAGGATTCGTATTTGAGACCCACCACGCTACTTCGTTGTAGGATGTACATAGGTATTTTGTATATTTTATTTTATTATTTTATGATCTATTTAGGGGCTTTTAAGTTTTATAGTATACAGCCTCATCGTATCCTTATAAATTATATCCAAAAACAATAACCAAGCCTAAAACTCTGAGAGAAAACTAACAACCAAATTACATACATTTAAAACAGGTCAAAATGTATGTTAATTAAATGTTCAAGATCTAATACTACTCGGAAATAAGTCTTGCACTTAACTTTCAATTTCCAAAACTGTGCAGTGTAGAACCTTTGACGCAATGAAAGTGCTAGTGATCATTTAATATGTCAACTAGGAACACTTTAGTGTTAGGAACTAAGAGCACCATATGCTCGGATAAACACAACAAATTTAAAAGATATATATTACGAACATTTAAGCTAAATAAATTAGTATTTTATATCACTTAAATTTCATAAAAAGATTATTTTCAAGCAACCTTAAAGAAGGAGAAAAAGTAGAAAGAAAGTAAGGCCGGCGATATGAAAATTTTACCCTTACTAGTAAAAAGGTAAGTCGCAGTCTACTAACATCCCACAGCTGGGCATGGGCCCCTTTACTTATAGGTGAGAGAGTTTTTAGAGCATTAACTCAAAGTTACTCTCGGGATATTAACGTTCCTTGACAATGCTTTCCTTCATAGATTGAAATGAAAATATAAGCGTTTGAACCCGCAACTTTGAACGAGAACCCACGCGTTTTAACTTATGTCTAACATATTAAATGCTTCACATAGTGCAGGAATATTTCTTCGATATGTTAAGGAACTAAGGCTAAGCGCAAATATTAGTTTAAGTCGTTTGGTAACTGAATCATATTCGCCATCACGGTCTGAACATTCGAGTGCACACATTAGACCCTGTTTATACGATTATACTAAACATATTGAATAGATATTGGGAAAAAATTGAATAATGTTATGTTTTGGAGGCAGGTATGAGACATCACACTCGGTTATGTAACACTTGTCCGAGTAAAGTCGGCTCTCATTGAATAAGACAGCGAAAATTACAATATATTTGGATACATTAACTGATATCACACTTATGACGATAATATATCTATTGTATATGTTATTACTTTATTACAGGACAAAAAATAGTTGTGTTTGCGTATTATTAACTTTGTCTTGATGAACTTTTTACGTTTGTAGTATGTTCTTAAGTAAGGTAACTAATCATGACCAAAGCCTTCTACTAGTATATACGAGTACCTATACAGATTATATAATACCACTGCCTTTTTTGATTGCTATAATGAAACGCCATGAGAAAGACGTAGCAGACGTCTTATTTTTTGGCCACTGTTTGACAAAATAACAAATTTAGTCGTCACTTTATCTATTTCTTTTATTACTGACAGTTTACCGCTTGATCTTACTTGATGGTAAGTGATTATACAGACAAAGAAGAAAGCGCGCTAATCTGGTATGGTATCTGGGTTATGGTTTCTACACAGCATCATGCCGAAACACAAATCTCTTTGTTTGGCAGTATGTCTTTACTGGTATCTATCTAGAAGATAACTGATGTAACTGAGGGATAACGTAACCTTTTATCAATAAATTTGTAAGAAGTCACAGAGAAGTATGGTCAGGTTTAGCTAGTAATGAATAATATAATGATGAACGGGAAAACATTGACGCTAGAAATTTCTTTGGATTTATAAAGTAAAGTGCAATGTAGTGAAAACCACCGACGCTTTAAGGTTGGAGTATACTTCAATCAGAGGAATTTAATCAAGTGCAAGAAATTAATTATTTGAAAGTTATTATACAAATAATATCAAATTTATATAACTTTTACCGCAAATAATTTTCAAGAGTGCAAACTGGTGATCATCACCTCACTCTTTAAATTATAAATATTAATTCATATTAACATAGAAGATGGTTTCTTTTAAGTTTCTTGCCCTGAGATTTCATACATTTCGAGTCTTGTGATCACTTAAGATCGTTCTATCATTTAAAATATTGTAAACTCATCACATACACATTTTTTTCCGGTACGTTTCTTCAAATTATCCATCTCGATTTATAGTATACACATTATTTAGATGCCTAAGGGATGGTCTAAAGTAATTTTAAACACCTTTTGAAGATGTGCAATCTTTTATATAATAAAACCATGTCAAAAAAAGCTGAATTGTTTGTTATTTGCTCACATAAAATAAACCTAATAATGGCTCGAGGGTTTCAAATAGTTTTATGGTATTGTTTACACTTCCCATAACCTTCTTTGTAATTCCCAAACGTCGATGGAATCTTACAAAGAAATCTAATATGTCGCCAAATGTTCACATAAAAACTAACACAGAAGAAAACATCGCGGCGAAAGTTTTTGGAAAAGAATTTTATATGAGATTTTGTATTATTATATCCCTCATACAATTACAAAGTTATCTACAAGTTTATTTTATTTTACCATAGGAGATTATATTATGTTAACGATACACTAATTAAAAAGAGCCTCTTGCCTATGACATTATTTATAAAAATACACATTGAGTTGTAGTCCAAGGGACCGGGAATATATTAAAGACAAATATATCATTTATTTGGTAATATAATGTGATTTGATTGTATTACGGATACGCAAACATCCGAGGGCGGTGGAAACGGAATGGCAAATATAACTTGAACCCTTTAATAGTTTATTCCTATAAAAAACCCAGTTGTTTTAGTTTTAACTAATCATAAGAGGAAACAAGAAAAACCTATATCCAGCAATGATTGACCGATTTTGACGGCCTCGCTGGTGCAGTGGTGCGAGTACTCGCTTTGCTAGCAGAGGTACCGGGTTCAATCCCCGGTGGGGCGAATTTTAGAAAATTGTATTTTCTAATTTGTCTGAGTCTAGACTGGAGGCTTCGGCCAAACAAAGAAATTTGGGTTCCGGTGCGATGCTGTGCAGAAATCATACAGAGTATATGGCCTCTTACCAGATTATCGCACTTCCATCTTCGACTGTATAATCACTTACCATCAGGTGAGATCACAGTCGAGCGCTAACTTGTCCTCAATAAAAAAGAAACTATGATCACAAATCCTACACGAATCAATTATTTTTAGTGGAGATGATTTTATTTGACCTCAGTTGACTTTTTGTACTACTGACATAGTTTATATATGAAACATATTTTCTAATGAAAAGAACCCCTACATCATCTATAATGTCATTCTTTTACTTATTACATAGAAATAAGCGTTTACAACTTTGCCGTGACCTTCCAATATATGTTGCTTTGAAATTTTTTGCAAAGTAAATTTTTATTAATGAATTTATACATATTTTAAATAAATATATTAATATCAAATGTCATTTACTACAAGTATATAGAAATACTAGCAATGCCCCGCGGTTTTACCTACATAGATACTAATCAATGGATATATGGCAATGGAGTCTACTAACTCGGATTTATTTTCTTAGATTGACATTTAAAAATTCGTTATATCTTTTCAGTACTTGGACAAATGTCATCGCGAACTTTTTTGTAGATATTATAATACGTTCTATAATATTGTAAAAAACTTTTTTTGTTCTATCATCAATAATTTCCCCAGCTTACGCGATGACAGATATTTTGTGACCAATTTTTTCACATCTTGGGTTATATTAATGCATTTTTTTTTAGGGATCTCTATTTTTTTGAGAAAGTAATTAGCTTACGTCACTCAGTGTAAGAACAGCTTTCTAATGGTGGAATTTATTTTTTAATCGGTCCAGTAGTTTTTGTGTGAGAACATTACAAACATGCATACATATAACACAAATATTTCCTCTTTATAATATTAGTTTAGATAACTTAAGTGTACGAATAAACAGAATTTTTTAACGATTGATTTTGTTTAACGGACTAAATATATATACATATATATGGAGAATGGAAATAAATTCTAGTCCTTTTGTAGTACATTAACAATATAACATTGTATAGACGAACATAAGCTTCAGTGGAGTTTCTACACTGCCACGGGTCATTTTAAACTTTTAGAGCTGGTAGATTCACTTGCCGGCAGTTTCAAAGTGATTTCATAGTTTCCAGTATATTCGCTCCTTTTTTTCAACTACTTCATAAACTCTTTCATTTCAACTAAAGCTTACTCGTGTCTGCAATAAAATCTGTTGTCTGTTATTTGAAAAATCACACTACAGAGTGCTTTGATTTTTAATCTTCACGAAAATAGCCATTTTTTCAATTGTTTCAGATCGCGTTTAAGATAAAGATTTAATTTTACTATAATAATTGCGTTTTTAACTATTTTTTTACCACTTCAATTCTTACTAATATTAATCTTTTTTGTTATATATGAATTTTGACATGTTAGTGTTTAATAACATAGAACATTTGTGAGGTAAGTGAAGCCCATTAACGTCCCAGTACTGGGCATAGGCCCTCATATGAGGACAGGGTTATTAGACCATATACCCACCACGCTGCAGGATAAGTGACTACGTCTAACAGTAGAAGCTCATAGGTTCGTCAGAAATGACGTCATACATAGTGACACACGGACGTTCACCGTAGAGAAGTTTGTCCGCCAAATTGCACGGAGTATGTTTCGCTTAGTGGACAACTCCCCGCATACACACCTACACGACATTGCCAGCCAAAATCAAGGAACGGCAAACACTGGGCATCCCCTGCCTCGTGAGTTCCTACTGCCGCCATCTCCGGACGTAGGCGATGACGGCGAAGACTACATGGAGGCAGTTGCATTACCCGGACTCAACGACATACTGAAGTGACCTGGATGGACCCGCTAACTAGGTTAGCAGGAACAGGAACAGGAAAGGAATTGATTACCGAGCACAACTTATGCCTGGGCAATGAAGCTAAGCCTCGAGGCCCGTCGTACTCCTCAAAAATGTTGAGAGGAACCCCGGATAGCCACCACGTACATAAGTGCACTCTCTATTACTTCACTATAATAGACTGATGTGACGGAAATCCGACATGGCTGGAGAGAGATCAGGCGCAGGACCGTCGGATTAACGTGTTCTCCGAGTCTCGGGGGTGGATCACACCACCAACTTCCCAACATTGGGCAAATATTGAGAAAATCTTAAAAGAAAACTCAATATCGATTTCGAATTGGTCTGACCGGGGACTCGAACCCAGGAATCATAGCTCATGGCTGGACCCCCACTAGACCAACGAGCAGATCTTTAGTTATATATCAATAATAACTGATTTTCCCATATTTCAACGGCATTAGCTGGGATAGTATTACCCTCGGGAACAGCTATCATCATACATATGATTAAATGTTTAAAATTAGTAATAAAATATTAAAGTATTATATTCTGATAACATAGAAATAGTAACGTTATGTAGTTGTGTATTCTTCATGAAATTCTATTACATTCTAAGATATAAGTATCCTCACAAAGTATGAAGTATAAATGTCTTTCGTCATTTATCATTTGGCCCATATCTGTTACATCTTTGATAAATTATGAAAATGTGATTCAAATGGACCGCTTCGAGACATTTCATTTGAAAAAGTTGCCTTTTCTTGATATATTAGGGTCAAATTATAAATAAATGACATGCAGGGCTTATAACTATTGACGTTATATATTTTACTTAATATAACTCTTTTTTATTTAATATAGATTAGTTAACAATTTGTTCAACGAATAAACGAATTTAAAAGTGAAAACACTGAAGAAATTCCAAGATGAAATATTTGTGCACTTATGTAAAATGTACGCCAATTCATCAAGCCCTTCAGTATGATACTCATGTTGTAATAATTGAAGATATTTCTTTTTCAATTTGAGTGTTAATAGCCAAAGCAGTCGCTGATAGAAAGATTTTACGTAATTCCACCCCAAGGGGGGTTACGGGGGTGTTATACGAATGTTTCTTATTTGTAAAATAATTTGCCTAAATTAATGAAAATGAATTACCCAAAAAAACAATCCACGCAGAAGAAGTCACGGGTTCCAATTCCAATCCTTCGAGGTTTAATGATAACATCAAATTGATTTCAATCTTCTAACACGTTAAATTTTCTTATATAAGAAAAAAATCTATTCATCATCGTGGAATGTGGAAATAGAATTTTCTAACATTGCGCCCTAATCCATATACGCCAGACATTTTGGTGAAAAATTATGTGATAGGGTCATGCTTTATGTCCCGTAAAACTGGACGAAATGTGTTTTAGAAGTGCTGAATCTTCGCACTTGTGTTTTATTTTCTTATGTAAGAGTATATCGGCTGATCTATGGAAGAATATGGCAATTCTTTGTTTACAAATTATTTATATTATAACTAGCTATTCCAGGTGGTTACAGCTAACTCCGGGAAAATATGAGAAAATTATTTATCCAAACGAGTTCTCACTTGAAGGAATTAAAAAATCCACCTAACCACTTTAATAAATCATCAAAATCAATCCAGTTGTGGCACTACAAGTAGAGTAATTTCTTAATTGCTGACAGTTTAGCGCTTGACTGTATATAATCTCACCTGATGGAAAGTGATGATACAGTCCAAAATGGAAGCGGGCTAATCTGGTAAGAGACGATATACCCTTTATGGTTTCTACACACCATCGTACCGGAACATAAATCTCTTTTTTTGGCGGTACGTCTTTGCTGGTAGGGTGGTAACTAGCCACGGCCGAAGCCTCTCACCAGTCCAGACTGAGACAAATTAGAAAATATAATTTCCTAAATTCGTCCTACCGGGGATCGAATCTGAGACCTCTGCTAGCAAAGCGAGTACTTTCACCACTGCGCCAGCGAGGCTGTCATGACTTCAAATCGTCAAATCTTATATTAATAAGCAACTCAACAAATGGCGGTCTTATGGCTTCATAGGGATCTGATCCACACAGAAACAAGGGCAACGGTAAACAAAAAATAGAAAGGTACGCGGTGATAAATAAAAAACTGCATTATAAACAAGATTTCTAGGGCAAGGGTAAGTTAACAGTGGGAAGTGAAAAACCAGTAATAAAATCACTTATATCTTTAAATAAACGACCCAGTATAGCGTAATTCTGTATCAGAAACTGTAAACTAAAGGAATAACAATATTTCTCACTTTCTCAATAAGTCAATTAAAAGTTTCCCAAGAGAAAGTCATTTCAACAAACAATTGCTATAGAAACTGTATTTTAGTAAAAATTATATAATGAAATTAATAATAACTTGAAGTCGGCCGTTATTTGAACTACGTTTCAATTGAAGCACTTGTCATCAACAGACTATCCATGTCCATTTACTGACTACTCGTTTGCGTAATAGCGGCTTTATTGTTATCTAGAAATATACCTGTCTTGTCTCAGAACGATACAGATAAAGACACTTCCATATGATTTTCATATCACAGACAATGGACTCAATTCCTTTGGACATCGCTAACCGCTATCTTACTATCAATATCAATTTCGTTTATTTAAATTAAGCATTTTTTTTCTTTCCTGTTATTAGTTTACACTTTCCTTGTTTTAATTTTTAACAGTTATTTAATATTACATTTATTTGTCCCTTTAACTTCAAATATATTTCTTTATTCTTGTATTGAACGATACATGACGTTAATACAATTTCATTTAAATATTAATTTTAACTTGCGTAAAATTAAATGGAATGAGTTTAGAACCTAGCTTTTTTAATTTGTCTAAGTCTGGAAAGGTGGGAGGCTTCGGCCGTGGCTAGTTACCCTAACAGCAAAGACTACCTGCCGAGCAAAAAAAAAAACCATCCCGGTACGCGCTGTGTAGAAACCATTGAACGTAAAATTACCTCTTACCTGATAGGTGCGCTTCAATCTTAGACTGTGTCATCACATAGAAACGTTTCTTTCTATATAATAACGTTAGGAACTTCCAGCTGGATGGTGTAGGAATTGATTTTATTATTATATATTCTTTGACGTTTTTGGTTTTATTAAAATATTCTTTTACAATCATAATAAAGTCATTTTAAATTCTAGTTCGGCGCAGTCCCTACAGTGAGACCCTATTATCGGGAACACGCAATAAATTGGAAAATTGCTCCTTTGGTGGTAATTTCAAAGATAATCGTTTTGCGCTACCAATTTTCGTTAATATTTATCACCTTTTTTAGGGAAAGTCGAATTGGTAAAATAATGGATATATCTTTGTAGATGTATTCAAAATAGATTCCGTTTCGAAATTAAATATCACAGGAGATAGTATTGCAGTCATTTACTGCTAAGCGATGAACTTGTCTTAGACATTTTTAGTTTATTAAATAACAACGTCTAGATGTGTAGACACTAACAATGCCCCGCGGTTTCACCCGCGTAGATTCCGATCTCATGGCAGTGGAAAGTCTACTAAGTCTAAGCATACATATATTTTTGTTAACATAAAAGTTTCATTTCACTTAAGTTTTTAATGACATCCTTACAGATTATTAGATACACACTTACTTCATACTCATAATCTAATCACTAAACAGATTTTATTTTACAGGGAACACATATCTAACTAATACATTCGAAACATCATTTACGCAGAATGTACGACATTAGTAAATTTAAAAATACTCTACAGGTATTGAAAAGTTCTTGATTTTAAGGAGTCAATGAAAGTATTTTTTAAATTACTCCAGTAATTTTTAACTTGATTTTTATAAATTAAAAAAATGCAAACCTTTCCTCGCTTTAAACGTTCTGTAATACTATAGTATATTTTTTGTTCTATTATCAATAGTTTCCGCTGCACACGCGATGACGATTTAGTGACAATTTTTTTCATACATTGGGCTACACTAATGCATTTTCAATAGGGACCCCTATATTTTTTGAGAAAGTAATATAGCCTAAGTCTAGAGTCCAACGACTATGCTTACTTTACTATAATGTCTATTGACTCACACTGTTCTTGAGTTTTTGCTTAAATTCACTACACTACACTATATTGTATCATTGCACTTTCATTAACTCAAAAGGTTTTGTTCTTTTAAGTCTTCTCTTTGTTCGTGTGATATCCAGAAGTTTAGCAGCTTCGGGATTCACGTGACGACGAAGTCTTTTGCGAAATAAAGATAAAAATATAATCTCTATCATGTTAGCACAGCTAAATGAAATAATAGTTTCATAAAAAATACTTTACTGAATTAAAAATAAAAAACCAAATATGAAACACGAAGTCAAAAACAGCTGACGTTCGGGTCAACGGACGCACGGGCGCAGCGTGGCGGTTTCTGCGTTTTCGTTTCAATTTAATCGTTTTTTTTTGACACGCACACCGGCACCGGCCACATGCATTTGTTGACCCGATTTTTTGTTTTTTAGTAAGGTATGTATATATTTTATGAAATTATCGTTTTATTTAGCTATATTCCATCATAGTTTAAAAATTAGATTTTTTGAATCAGGTACGGTTTTTTTCCGTCTCATTATCAAAGGTGTCTTTATGCCTGGAAGAGAATGCTTGTAGCAATAAGACCGCCTTTGCACGCTATAAATATAGTAATAAGTATCTTAGTTTATATGTCTTTTTATTTTTATCTTGTGTGCAATAAAGTTCCTTTGACGCTGATCCGTAATTATTTTCTTTACGTCGCTGGTTTTTTTAAAGACTCATCTAAATAAATTTTAATTAATTGATAATTGCTTAGAGATTACATTGTGTACATTTACGTACACTTAGAAATGACTTATTGTAAATACATAAACAACTTTCTTTAGAAATGTATTTTATATCCTACAGCGGAAATGTGGTACCGGAAATAATTTAAATATCTTTTGAATTGCTTCTTTTAAATAATTCATTCAAAGTTGAATGAACACAATGGTTTGGTGTCATACATTGAAGACTGTACAGTCATTTTTCTTACAGTGCCTTTTGTGTGTTTAACAAAAGAAATTTTTAATAGAATATTATTGTTTAATATTTTGATGTGAATGAAATATTTTTGGTTGTATTTGTTTTTTTACCAGTTAACATTTGTGATTACTATTTTCACATTACTTATTGACTGTGATTTCACTTCATGGGCAGTTGATATAATAATTTAACGGGTAGATTTTATTATTTTAGCTCTATCTATTGGAAATATATTGGATATACAAATAGAGAAACATGTTTGGGACGTTTTAACTGCCTCATTGGTCTAGTGGTTAGCATGTTCGTCTACGGACATGAGGTCCTGGGATTAAGTCCCGGTTCGGGCTAATTCAAAATTCAATATTGAGTTTTCTATTAAGATTTTCTCAATCTTTGGCCGAAGTAGGGAAGTTGGCGGTGTGATCCACCCCTCTCTACGGTCGTGTCGGATTCCCGTCACATCAGACTATGAGAGTGAAGGAATAGAGATTGCACTTGTGTACTATGTCTGCCAATTCGAAGTGGTGGGTCTATGATCTAAAACCCTTGCTCCTCGGAGTGAGGAAGCCTGTGCCCAGCAGTTTCGGACGTACAAAGAAAAGAAAGTAATAGATACAGGGCTTTTTTCAATTCCTATCATCTTATTTCTCCCCATATATATAAATATTGAACTTAAAAATTCGAATAATTATCATATCCAAATATTAATAAATACTTTAACGTCTGATTTTTAAAACTTGTATTTGATGACACTTGATATTTAGAAAGCTTTCCCAATATAAATTCATTACTTGAATTTAATAAATTAATAATCCTTTTACTGATAAATAGAGACCTTAACCAGAGGCAGAGAGACACCAAACTAATCATGTTTAAAACTACCTGTTCCCGGGTAATTTCGTATGTATTTTTTTTAATTAGGTTACTGTTGAGGTTACTATTTTTAACATCAACTATCTGCAAGTTTCGCAAAAATCAAGATGGAACAAACAGACCGACAGAAAATTTTTAAAAATGGATCTATTAATAAAAGTACCGTATAATAGTTCTATATGGTACTTACCGTATCATATATGCTTTCACATGCATTTCGTGAAAAGCAATCAATTTTAAATTATAAGCAGGTACTCCAATTTCATTTGTGTATAGATAATAAATTGTTTCGACGTGTATAACATGTCAGAATGTATTATGGAATACAAACACATTAAAAAGGAATACGAAATAACTGAAAGCTTAAAACGTTTTAAAGTAAGTTTAGGAAGTTACAAAGAGCTGTAACCTTATTTATCTCGGTTATTATTAAAGAAAACATTTTAAAGAGGATTAAAAATATAAAAAAGAACTTATTTGAAGAGAGTTTGAACCTTCATTATCATGACAATTAAAGCATGTGATTTAAAAAATGATATCACACTCTTCTTTATGCTACTCTTTTGCCGAACTATTTAAGTCTAGTTGCTGTAAACGTCTCTCAAAACTTTATACTGCCAATAAAAGTTATTTCTAGCAAAGACAGTTAAATCACAATTTAACTGTCTTTGCTAGAAATAACTTTTTAATAGTGCATTTATCTTTGAAAGAAAACAAATTTGAAATCGTGAAATCGTAGTTTTGTAACTACAATTTACAATTGTAAATACAATGTTGTTAAAAGTCCCTCTTGACAAACGTGGTGTATTTATTTCTAATGAAGAGCTGTTGATATACAATGATACCAATGTTTTTCTGTAAAGCAAAATTCGATAATTTTATATTTGGAAACCATTCATTTCAGGTCTTTAAATGTAGCATTAAACAACATTAATTCGGCTCAAATTTAAATAACATATTAAACTAAATATAATTTTCTTAAGATATTATCAATGCTTCGAAATATTAAGATTAAATTTATAGAGTTGAAATGAATTAAAAGCTTTTATTTTGAGTAAGATATAATTATAATAAAGGTGTGTAAGGTTACTATACTATTTTTCTACACAATTTAATTTATAAACTAAATAAAAATACATATATTCAATTACGTATGAGGATAAAAAATCTAAATTGCTGTCCAACGTCAATACAATGTTTATAAATAGTAGGATATGTTTCATTTCATCCTTGAACTTATTACACACTTTTTTTATTTTTTTTCAAATACAATTATTAATGAATCAAATTTCATTGACGAATTATAATATTTAGAAAAATTGTATTAATATCAAGTGACATCCATATTAAAAAAACCATATTTAACCTTATGTGGATGAATAAAAATGTTTTATTAACGATAGGTATTTTGAAAGGGCTTGAAGAATTAACCAATATATAATAACGAATTCATCTTATCTAATAGAAACATGAAAAGATTAATGAAGGTAAAAATTGTAGCAAACTTTGCGTTTCATGTCGGCGTCGATCATTTTTAACCCTGTCGAAGTAATCTAGTCACGTGATCTTCGCCTACCATATTTTACATTATCCTGACCAAAAATTCCATTAACTTGATGAAGCAAACTTTTTGCTTACCTTTAATTAATTACAGTGAGATATATGCGCTATAAATTATACATAATCTATTCCAATTACAGTATTTAAAATAAGCAACATGTAACAAAATGATTTTGAAGGGACTTTCACTGAATTAATAAGAAACATTTACATTCCACTGTTGGGCACAGGCCTCCTCACTCATAGAAAAGAGGGTTTTTAGAGCATAGATCCACGACGTTGCTCTACTGCGGATTAGCAGGCATAGTATACAAATACACTCTCTATATCTTCACTCTCATAGTTCATTGGGATGGCAATCCGACACAACCGGTGAGAGATCGGGCTCAGGACTGACGGCTTCCTCCCAACTTCAGGCAAATACTGCGGAGTCCTCAACAAAAAATTCAATATAGATTGTCTAATTCGCCCAATTCGGGATACATACCCAGGACCTCATGTCTGTAGCCGAAAAAACTGACCACTAGAACAATGAAGCAGTCGTTATAAAGAGTAACGAAGACTAAATTCTGAAGTAATTCGTTATTAACTAGTTATTAATATATTAATAAGGTCATGAAATATTAAGACTGTTTGGTTTGCTACACGATATTTTAAATTCTCATTTAAAAAAACACAGCTACATAATGGCGTGGAAAGGTTTTAGAAATAACTAATTTCCCCTGACAGTTGTATATGTGTGTTGTATTATTAAATATATTTTTTTTCAATTGAAATTATAGTATTAGTACGTTCCTTTATATCAATTTTATGCGCATATAATGTTTTCATATTTTAGACAGATTTAACTATTATCACTTGACCGTAATATGCGTTGATATGAATAACACTCAGCGATAACAAATCCTCAAAAATGAAGAAATGGTATTACGTACTTGATAGTGACTAAGCTCTTAATTACGATAATCCTAGCATTTTATCTACGCCTTACTCTGGTGTTAATGTCCTTTTAGAGTAGTTAAACAATGTGGTGATTGAATGGGATAACGGAAAGAGTAGCATTCCACATTTGTCGATTAAATAAACCCGTTTGTATATCATCCTACAAGGACCTAGACGAAAAATCGGAAATGTTCAAAAATAATAAAGTTATCGATAAATTTAATGTATTCTTTTGCTAAGTATTAAACATATTTTTTGACGCATCGATTATCGATTGAGGATAATAGCACCCTGTAGTAAATAATGATTTAGTTTAAGATGGTCATGCGTCAATCTGGTAAGAGGTAAATGACCTTGTTAACAGTTTCTTCACGATATACAATTGGAAAACAATTTTTGTGCTTGATAACAGGAATTTATTTGAAAGTGGTGAGTAGCCATACTGAAAATCGAACCGTTAACTTCTGGTACTTGGACCACTACGCCAGAAGCCATCAAAAAAAAATTTTAACGTATGTTAAGAGCTATAATTATACGTGTATATTGTAGCTCTTAATTTCAATTTACTATTATTGAAGTGAAACTTCTTTAGGCGCATGAGGGTAATTATTTTACTATTAGCGTCACTAATATGTGTGGCGTTTTTTATGCTAATTCGTTTGAAGGTTGTGTAGTTTTAATGGCATTTTAATTTACCACTCGTCATTTAAAAGTTAAAGTAAAAAGTAAGTAGCAGCCCATTAACGTCCCACTGCTGGGCACAGGCCTCCTCATTCCGAGGAGCGAGGGTTTTAAGAGCATAGACCCACCACGCTGCTCCACTGCGGATTGGCAGACATAGTACACAAGTGCACTCTCTATTCCTTCACTCTCATAGTCCGATGTGACGGGAATCCGACACGACCGGTGAGAGATCAGGCGCAGGACCGACGGCTTAACGTGCTCTCCGAAACACGGGGGTGGATCACACCGCCAACTTCCCAACTTCGGGCAAATATTGAGAAAATCTTAATAGAAAACTCGATATTGATTTTGAATTGGCCGACCTGGGACTTGAACCCAGGACCTCATGCCTGTAGTCGAACATGTTAACCACTAGACCAATGAGGCTCGTCATTTAATATAGCATTTTTCATAAAATATAAGTTAAAAAAGTTTCATAAATTGTCTTTTTAAATGTTAAAATCAAAAACAAAATTTAATCAATAATTTCTAATAGTGACAAAAACACGTGGCATTATAATTAACAATTCATCATTTGAGATATCGATAAAATATTTTTTATTAATCGACACTTTTAATATTTTAATGACAATTAAATTCATTAAATTCCTAACATATCTTCCTCTTTCCCTCACTCTAAGTCTTGGAAATCTCAAGTTTTAGATTTGTATAAATACAAATAAGACTTACAAAATAGTTTGCCAAAGAAGTTTTACTTCTGACACGTGTACTTTGTACGCACGCACTTTTAACTTTTTTTATTATTTAATAATTAACACTTAACATGCCTCATTAGTCTAGTGGTTACTATGTTCGACAATAGATGAGGTTCTGGGTTCGAGTCCCGGGTCGGGCCAATTGGAAATCGATATTGAGTCTTCTATTTAGAGATCCTCAATATTTGCCCGAAGTTGGGAAAAAATTAGCGGTGTAATCCACCCCCGTGCCTCGGAGACCACGTTAAGCCACCTTTCCTGCGCCTGATCTCTCTCCGGTCGTGTCGGATTGCCGTCACGTCGGACTATGAGAGTAAAGAATAGGGAGTACACTTGTGTACTATGCCTGCCAATCTGTAGTGGAGCAGCGTGGTGGGTCTATGCTCTAAAAATCCCCTGGGACGTTAATGGTCTGCAACTTACCTTTTTTTACCTTTACTGGAAGACATTGCCAATAGTCTTAAGACCGACTCTGCGCGCTGGTTGTTAGAAAATATCTTGTTTTATAAGTACGATCGAGAATATTATATTACCGTCAGTTTTTAATTTTTTTATATATATAATAGAATATAGTATAAGATGTAAACTCTAACTAAAGTTAACTTAAGCAACGTTTTGTAACTTTAATACTATCTGTTAAATGTCAGAGTATTATTTAGGTATTTGAAGTATGAAAATGAAAGACGCTTGTAAAACTAAATCCCCTCATTATGAAATAATTCCGTTGAGAATCTCTTTGTAAACGAGGTTGTAAGTTTTGAAGAACACAAACTTTAAGTAATGACGCAGGTTAGCGAACTAGCTACATACTCGTAATATTATTTTTAAAAAGTAAAAATCTGTAAATTGTATTTAAAAAAATTCTTTAGCTTATAGAAAAATTTAATAAGGTGTAATTTTTAGGTGTAATTAGTGGAAACGAGTATGTATACTCAATTTAAAGTATATACAAAAGCAAATAACTTTTAATTGATATTAAAAACTGATACATTTTCTATATCTGCTTTGCAAGAATAGTGTAAAGTATTTACATGAGTAAATTAAATAATGCTGTACAAATATTTTGTGCTGCCATAGTGTTATTTTCACCGAGCTTTGGAAAAGATGGAATAAATACTATTATAAACCCAATAAGTTTCAAATGCAATTACCCAAAAGTCTCTCAGTACTAACAAACTCTCGTTTTACAATTAGCGAACTAATTACATAACGTGCACTGGCTGGATTTATTTACAGTTTTAATTAAACTTCGAGAGACGGTTATTACAAAAGACCGACTGGAATATTGAAAGGATTTTATGTTTTATAAATTTGATTCCTTCTTTTTCGTTTTTTCTCATTTATTGCCTGACAGTCTCCCTATATAAAAATGTTGTTGAAATTTGTAATTGTTAATTAATTACTATTTATTATATTTTCTGATCACTGCAACACAGTTTATACATCTGCAGGATCATTCCCTTGTTTTCAAGATACTGTATTGTTCTTTTAATAAATATTTTGACAATAACAACTTTGATCGTTATACCATGCCGTAACAAAAAAATCTGATGACTATATCATTTATAGATTAAGAGGTCAGATATACGGTGAAAAAATTTGGTAGCAGCCCAATAACATCCCACAGCTGGGCACAGGCCACCTCACTCTTATGAGAGAGGGTTTTTAGAGCATACATCCACCACGCACTCTCTATACCCTCACTCTCGTAGTCTCGTAGGGACTGGATCACACCGCCAACATTCCAACTTAGGACAAATATTGAGAAAACCGTAATAGAAAATTCAATATTGATTTTTGAATAGGCCCGACCCGGGACTCGAACCAAGGGCCTTATGTCTGTAGTCGAACATGCTAATCACTAGACCCATGAGGCAGTAGATATACGGTATCTATATAAAAAAAACAAATTTCAAATTTTTCGCATAATTATTTGTTCCGGGTAATCTCTAAAACAGCTAGATCGATTTTAAAGGGAATTATAGCGGCAGATAGCTGATATTAGACGAGATTAAACAATTAGTTATATATAAGCATAGATTGGTAGATGCAAATTGGTAAACTCCCTGGCTTAATCATATACGACTTTCAAAAAACTTCTTTATATACAAGATTATAATTTTGTTTCAATTTCTTCTTTACATGACATATATTTTACATTTATTCGAACATAAAGTAACAATTATATTATCTTGTGTAAATGAGAGGATTTCGTAGTTCCAAAATCTCTAACTTGGTTGAACTGCTCCTTGTCAGCTACTCTTCGAAATCCACCAATTTTTAAAAGGATAGCTGACAAGGATCAGTTTAATAGGGTTAGATAGATAGATAGATAGTATGCTTTATTGAACACCACAAGAGAAACAATAATAATACAATGACTTAAGTAATTCTAGTGTACTTATCGACAAGCGATCTCTTCCAGACAACCCCAATGTATGGGTAGACCGTTAGATAAAGGAAAAAGTAGGTAGGCGGTGTTAGTAAATAAGTAGACATACGTATATTACAGAGAATATAAACATATACATAAATACTTACTACATACATAATACGAATACATATATACATATAAACAATATGTACACAAAAAACAATATATATATATCCAGTTTTATCAGCAAACAAACAAACTTGTTATAAATTCTAGTAGGCTGCATAAGATTAACAACTCATTCAAGGGCAATTCAGTTTTAGAAATGTCAATTAATAAATTCAAAGTCGTATTATAAATTGCAAGAATACCTAGACGATAGAAACGCGTGGCAGTGAACGAATTGCTCTAATTGGAATTAAAATATAGTAAACTAACATGATATTGTAATGATGATGGTAACAAAAAAATATACCCGACTGAGTTTGTTGTGGGCTCTTCTCGGATCAGGGCGTGAAGGAATCCTCGTAACTTGAGATTTTAAGTCGTTAATGAGTACCATCATCAGACATATATTAGAATCAGAGTGTGGAAAAAAAATAATAATTTGACGATTCAAAAGTACTACTTGAATAAATATATTTTTGATTTTGATTATCCACGTCTAAATTAAACGAAGTTAACAGACAGATAGTGATTCACTATATGCTCCTTAAATGTGGAGATACTCTTATTGGATATATGTGGATTATAAATTTTGGAACTACGAAATCTTTTTATTCACACAAATCTAAACTTCTTTTATCATATTGGATTCTACTAACTCTATTAAACTGCTGCTTGTCAGCTACCCTTTTATATGTACCATTTTTTTATAATACAAAAATAACTACATTTCAGAATCGTGGCTATTTGTTACCGTCTATTAATATAATATTCTCATATAAACGGTCATTACTTTGGTCATTATCACAGTTTACTGCTATGAGCATTAGTCCGCTCGTTTATCTAATCGTCGGATTCTGTATGCCTTACAATAATATAACCTACTATCGTAAGATTATTATATTGCGACGTATGGAAACCTTTGTAAAACTAAACAATTTTATTATTATTTTCATAGCATTGTTTCTCACGGGATACTGTTACGGGTTTAGACGAACATATAAACTATTTTTATTATACAAAAATAAACAATATATCAATAATAAACAAAAAAAGAACCGCCGTCAAACCATAGCCTTACAAATATATTAATATGCTCTTTCTTATATTCGGAGTTGGCGTCACGTAATACACCTTATAAATATTGCTATTCAGCAACAAACATAGCTTCATTGGGATTTGATTACAGATTGTTATATATTTTGCTACAAATCGCACTGTTACTATAAGCCTTTGAGGAGTTCCATTGATCATCATATTTAACTACGACAATTATTTGACCATACCGATGTTACGGTCGGTGACTCTAATATCTGGATAGACTATAAAATGTTCTACCGAGTACAGTGAATTTGCTCCTAAGAATTGAAGATTTCCATTACTTTTTCTGGGATCCCATGATCAAAACCTAAGCAAACAATCATCAAACAACCCTTGAAATATATTCTAACCAATAAAACGAATCATGGAAATCGGTTGGCGTGATCTTAAGTTAAGACAAATGCAAAGTTAATGCAAATTTAAGACTTATACGGTTTTATCCATCATCAGAACTGGACTTAAAATGGGACCCCACGACAAGCACCACTTTTCATATAAAAAAAGAATCATCAAGATCGGTTCACCCAGCCGGAAGATATGATGTAAGAGACATAAAAAAAATACAGACGAATTGACAACCTCCTTCTTTTGAAGTCTGTTCAAAAGAACTATGAGGTCCTGCTTTTCGAAAAAAAAAAATTCAAAGAACCCTGAATTCTCACAGCACCGTCGCAATATATGTTAAAAAAAATTATATTCATTTCCTGGCCCTTATCGCACTATGCGGGGTTGGCACGGTATGTTTCCTTTCTCTATTTCACTTTATCAGTTGTCATTTCTACATTCACACCCCTTACACACATATTCTCTTTCACACAGCTCATCCACACTTTTTTGGTCGGGAGAGGGTCCCGGCCCTGCCGCTTACCATATTTAGGGCCCTCTTGCATACATGGCCTGTTACATATTTGTAAGGCCATATTCTAGAGTGAAGGAGGTTCAGAAACTATTTGTCGGGTTGAGCATATGCACTTTTAAATGTCATCCTCCAATAAAAAGAACTGAATTCCAGATGCACAAAGAAGCAAAATATTAATTATTGTACTATATTGTAATTAATTATTGTAAGTCTATACGTAAATAAGTAACTGCTAAGTTTTTACAGGTTTTTTCTAGGCTTATGATCTCAGCAGTCGATTTTTGAAAGTTGTATCTAAAGTACTAAAATTTGGTGCAAATAAAAATAGTTATGCTGTCCACAAAGCGGATATCCCAAGGAATTAATATCTCTAGTAAAAATTACCCCAATATAAAATCAAGGGAATAATAAAGCGATCATAAAATATACTTTACAATGGAATTAAATTTCCTTAGAGATTTCATGCCTCTGGTAAAGGCCATAAATAAATCTGTGAGGTGAATAAAAATGTTGATTTAGGTATTCTTTTAAAGTTTTTTTTTATTACACCCAATGTTTCAATAAATCTTAATTAGTTTAAGTTAAGGTAGCTTCTCTTGTAATTTTGGTTGTCATAAATAAACACTTACCTTTATCGTTTATATTAGTATTATAATTTGAAGCAAAGGTTTTCATCGACTGTGTTTATATGAATTCAAAAAATGTTTGGTCATATCACCAAAAATGATAGCTCCTTAGAACGATTGGTGGTTCAGCGTAAGATAGAGGGTCAACGTTCTCACGAGCTGTCATCAACTAGGTGGATGGACATCATAAAAACGTCCACAAAGTGCTCCTTGATAGAATGCACAATAAATGCCACCAACAAAGCGAGATACAGGAATCTTGTAAAAGACACATGACCGCGACCCCACGTCGGGAGTGCACGAGTAAGAGGAAGAGGAATATTATATTAAACAGGTAATTTTGCTGAATTTCAAGTGCATTGCGAATAGATTTCGAAAGCACAATGGTGCGAGTAGCCATTTAAATCGCAGAGGTCCCAGCTACGATTCCCAGCCGGGCAAATTTTGAAAATTGCACTTTATAATTTGTCCAAAACCAGATGTTTGATCGAGTCTTTAGGGGGGGTTACCAACCCAAACAGCAAAGTTGTTACAGTGATTTGTAGGAATCATAAGAGGTAAATTACCTCTAACCAGATTATCGCAATTCCATCTTAAAATGTAAACCACACTATCAGATGAGATTACAATCAAACGCTCACTTGTCAACAATAAAAAAATGTTTTCAAGATCTCCGGATAAAGGAGTGTAGGTGTCAGCTCATTTAGTGGTTTTTAGAAATATTTTTTGTGTTTCACATATGTAGATAATTTAAGCTTATGAGCTTTTTAAGAACATTTGCCTTAATGTAATAAACTTTCAAAAAGATTAAAAAACTTGGCTTATAACCTGAGTTTTTAATTGTTTTTGTGTTACATGATATAGACGACTGCGCTGGCGCAGTGGTGCGAGTCTCGTTTTAGCAGAGGCCCGAAGTTCGATCATCATTTGGGCGAATTTAGGAAATTACATTTTCCAATTTGTCTGATTCTGGACTGGTGGGAGGCCTCGGCTTTGGCTAGTTACCACCTGACCAGCAAAGAGATTTTTGTTTCGCTACAATGCTGTGTAAAAATCATAAGAGGTAAATTGCCTCTTAATAGATTGGTGCGCTTCCATCTTAGAATGTATCATCAACTGCCATCAGTTGTGATCACAATCAAGCGCTAACCTAAAAGCTTGACAAAAATTATAGTTCTACGATTAGCCTACCTAACAAGTAAAATATGTAACACTAAATTTAGCTTTAGACAATCTTGCAATCTTGCAATTTTTAATGCGGTAACACACATTTGTTATTCCGCATTAATCAAACAAACTCTTCTGATAATATCTCTGATAGATGTTTGTTTCCCTTTCATCGAGTTCAATAATGGAAGCTACACAGAATTGTTTTCTGATATAATGTTTTAAGAAAACAATGTAATAATATTGCCAAGTGGAAGGGTTCGGCCGACGTAATGAATCTTTTAGAGAGAAAACCAAGAAATTAAAGGTTATTTTTCCATAGAATGGAATAACTCTAAATATGTTTATTACAAATTACCGTATAGTATCGTAGTGTAAACTTAACGAAAGTAATTTTCTAAAATTAGAAAGATTGCAATTTTGAAAAGTCTATGGATGGAAAATATTTTTGCTATATTTTTAGATATAAACAAACGCCGTTCTGTATGATTACTTTTATGTAATATTTGCTTATTTCTTTATATCGCAGTTTATTTAACCAATAATATTAAAACAATGTATAATCTCAGGTACAAGTGTGAGTTTGAAAGGAAATTATATGATTGAAGTTAAAGCACTGTATGGCAGTCAAATTTACGTAACATTAGTTACTGTTGTTGTTTATATATGAGCTAGACTAGGTTTTTTATCCAATTAAATTTTTAATATTTAATAAAATACTTTATTCCTTGCATCACTTTTTAATACGTTTTTTAAAGTTGTCGTGGATAACACTTGCTTATAATTTATTTAAAACATGGTAATCTATTGATAGCCCGCGTCAAAAGTTTTTTTATATGTGATTAATTCAGGAAGTTCGTGCCAGATGGCGTAGAGAATGTTTTTTAAAATTTACAACGTGTTGCAGCGGAGTTTGCGAAGCGTGCCACTTTAATGCTGTTTTATAGCGACTAAAAACTTCGTTAATTTATAGCTCTTCCGTCGGATTCATATAATAAACAGTTTTATACTACTAACATTTGCAAATAAATCTTAGATCACAGTAACGACTTGAAATAACAACGAGATGAAAAATGATGCACTACGTTGTTAAAAAGTATCATATAGTACTGAGGCGCCATAAATCTGCCCAAAATAACGCCAGTTCATGAAGATTCAAACTGCTGAGTTTGATAACATACATTTTTCTTAATATAAAATGAAAGGAAAGCAATACATCATAATGAATTAAATCTTTTAATTCATTATTGTAATTTAAATATTTAATTTCAGATATAAATAATATCACTCCTCTCTTCGAGTAAACACACGATTTGTAACTATCAAAAATTTTTTGAGGGCACAGCAGAAACTAGGATAACTAGCACAGTTATTTTTTTGCGTTAATTCTTATATTTAAAATGCCAAAAATGACGCTGACACTATAACATATCATTATATCATTGGTTGATTTATATGTCGGCTTTTATTAGGATAACGGCTTTGCTGTAAAATTAACTGTTTTGAGATGTTTCACTTTAAATCACAGGAAAATTCGACTGCTGCTAGTTGACAGCAGATTTATCAATGACAAGTATGTAGGACATGTAATGTATAAGGTAAAATTGAGACTTCTGGGTATACAAACCATCCCGTATCACTATATGCTAGGGATAAGCCAAGATAAAATATTACCACTTAAAAAATAATACGCTATTACTGCATAAAAATATGTCAACATTTTTAAATCTTATTACTAAACAATAGAGAATAAGTACACTTACCTTTACATTCAATTTGTGAACTTCAAATTGATTTTAAAATTCTAAGAGTTTTCAAAATGAGACACATACAAAAGCAATGACGACGATGCACTATTTCGCGTCAGAATTTTAAATTTATAAACACATGAAATATTCGCCTTATAAAATATTTTACGTTTATATGTTATTAATATTTTCCAAAATAATAGAAATGTTTAAAGGTATCCGAACAAGATGAAAATATTCTATCAAGTTCGCATACTTTTCGCAATAGTTGAAAATCACGGACAGACGTTCGTAGCGTGCGGTCTCTATGTACAGACTGATAGCGACGAGCTTCCGACGCCATGAGTACTTTTGCAAAACGCTCCTACTGAAATTAATAAAGTTGGAACCGCATTTTGATTGCTTTCATACTTTTAGACATCTAAACTATGAACTAAATACGTCAATAGTAAACCAAGAAAAATAAAAGTTGACTTAAAAACCAGTGAAAACAGTGGGAGTTAAAACACCAATTATTAGTATTGTTTCATAGATAATATGATGATATTATCCAAGATGGAAGCGTGCTTACCTAGTAAGAGGTTTTCTACCCAGCATCGTGCCGGAATGCAAATTCTAAATTGCTGGCAGAGTGGTGACTAGCCACTGCCAAAGCCTCCTGTCAGTGCACCGCTCCTATTGATCTTAGCGTGATGATTTAGTGAGCCTACAACATTCTTCGATAAATGGACTGTATAATACCGAAAGAATTTTTCTAATCGGACCAGTGGTTATAGGGATTAATACTTTCAAAAAACATACTCTTCATGTATAATATTATCATAGATATAAAAGCAAAAAACGCGACTAACTACAAGACCTCGGATACTATTCGTCTTGACGGACTCAGATGTGTAATTTCCTAAATTTGTTCTGGTGAGAGTCAAAACCAGGACTTCTTTATTTTCCATTGGGAAACGCTCTTATGCACCCCTACTACAAGTCAAGGAGTGTGGGATAGAAAACCCACTAAAATCCAGGGACAACCTCCTCACCCAGAATTGGAAGTGCCAGAGGCTGCCCTCGAGCATTCGCCATGACAATTTTGGATAAAACCGACTAAGGATGTTCAAGGAAGAGACAAGAGGCGTTCGTAAAGTCTCCTCCTGCCGCACAACATCCACCAGAAGGCGAACGGAGAACCTCTGTTAGCAAAGTACTCGTAACATTGCGCCAGCTAAGTCACCAAAGGGATAACGTTTACAAATATTTATGTGTGTGTATTATAATTGTATTACCAGTAATGTTATATTACTTAATTAATAAAAGTATAGCTGAGACGCATTGACTATAAGTAGAACAAGTCCTACATTACCGATAGTGACGTTTTAATCTCATTTAATATCCATAAAATAGTTTAATAAAAAATTAATAGACCTATTCTTTTATAAGGGCATTTTGTTTATCTTCAATTCTATATCTGCTAAATGGAGATATGCGGCTTGATCTTGATTACAAGAATGAATGACATGTTGAATACGACATAATATAGTATATAGAAATTCCTTGTGTACTAACTCACTACTAAATACTTGCTATAACCTATGTGCTTTAACGCGTTAATAACCTAGCTTAATAACGCTTTAATAGAGATGTTTACTTACCCGTATGTAATTAGTAATATTAAGCTAATATTGATGGGCCCGCTGGCGCAATGGTACTAGGAAATGTTTTAGCTAAAGGTGTCTCAGACATAATTAGTTAAGTAATTTTTTCGAAACTCAAGGTTGGTGACCTACGCTAACAAAGACGAATCGCAAAGCAGAGCATTACGTTATGATGCCACGTACGAACCGATAAAAGATAAACTATTTGTCTCTTATTAGATTATGACGTTATCATCTGATATTATACACCAATGACATAAAATTCCAGTTATCCAGTTAATCATCTTACTATATATTAAACACATTGAAATGCATAATTTGTAATCTCTACGAAATAAATGTAAATGTAAGTCTCCTTGTATTTTCGCCATTTATAGCTTTAAATGCATTTTTTTTTTTAGAAATTAACTTCCATTTTTCCACATAAATTAATCAGATAGGTAATTTATAGACTAATTTAAATAATTTCTGCTTCTACACGACACGGTAATCAGAATTACACGGTTAAATAAAGTACGTAATAATCATGTATGTGGATCTTTATACCTCGCTACGGTCACGGAAAAATTGACTGAAAAACGTTTACGGTGGTGTGATATTATGAGATGAAGAAGACGACCACTCGGTCAAAACAGTCTTGGCACTCAAAAAAAAGAGAAGATGAGAAAGACCTTTTGCTACGTTGTGGAAAACAGAGCCCAAAAATTTCGACTGGGCAAATGTGTATATAAAAATAACCCAGGGCGTAAATTCCTGGCGACTAAGATGAGAAGGACCGACCCCAATAATTGGAAAAGGCAGAGGATTCCACGTGGAAATTGTATTTTTCCAGTATAATTTCTGAAGTTATTCAATCTAGCCCTCTTTGTTGGTTACCTGTGGATAAAGGATGCTGAGTCCATTCCCAACTGAGAGTTGCCTCGCAAACTTAAAAGGAGTAAGCATGTTTTATGTCATGGCTGTGCGGTTATGTAAGAGCATGTCCCTTTTTTTACGCTGTTAAATGTAAAACAAACTGTAGACTATTGAGTCTACTTGTTTAATTTTAGGAAATACATGATATTGTTGAATACTTTTTATACTAAAAGAATCCCCCTAAGATTAAGAGCATGTCCATGAATCATCAAACAAATAGACTCAATAGTCTAACGTTTGTTTTTCATTTAATATGAAGATATATGAGATATTACGCTTCTGTATACTGTTGTTACATAGCAAAATGGAGTTTGCTCATAAGCTTATGTAAACACTGCAATGAGATTGCCGGATGCACGTTTTACCCCAGTGTTCTCATGACGTATACTTTGATCACGAAAAGCTGAACATAAATCTATCTCCTATAATTCTGTTATAGTTATTTTATCTTACGACTTGTTAAGAAAAATAGAATTAAGTAGTTGTTCGCGCTGCGGCTAATCGAATCCAGGGCTTCTACTTCTTAATGAGTACGTGTATGATACAAGTGTATACACAAGGCCGTCAAGACAAGCCACGCTCGAAGCCCACCAGTTAAATTCTTAAGAATCGCACTTCAAATAGGTTTCAATCCTAAACTCAACTGTTTTCATACATGCGAAGTTATTTTCTTTGTGTAAAATAGTTAAATGTTTTGCAACATAAAAGTATTTTTTAGGAAATTTCACTCAGAACTTGTCGTAAGCAATAGCTGAAAAACTTGAGGCATGATCTTACTTTAATAAGGGCAACCATAACTTTCCATCTCGTGCCACAAGTTCGACATTAAGTGCCGCAGTGGTTAATGTGTTCGAAAGTCATGAAGCTGGGCTTTTAGGGACAATCAAGTACTACAACTACATATTAATCGAAATTAATGTTTTCGATTTTAATTTAAACATCCCTTTAGTCTCCTACTCTATTTCTTTTTCGAGGTATCCACATGGATATACCACTATAATAATTGTAAATTATGAATATCTCGTATTTAGAATATTCGCTATATATACTGTTTACATTACATCCGTCTCAAATAAAATCAGAAAAGCAAAATCTGTTTTCAGTTTTAAGTTCAACGTCAAGTCAATCTTAAATATTAGCAAGTATAGTGAAATAGGAAAAAAAGGTAAGCCCATTAACGTCCCACAGCTGGGCACAGGCTACCTCACTCTTAATATGGAGGGTTTATAGAGCTTTGGCAGGCATAGTTTATTAATTATAATACTTTTGCCATAACAAAAGTTTGCCAATACTTTTGCGGATTGTATATAGTCGGGACCAAAGTATTGCTAAGTGCTATCATCAAAAGGTTTGTGATAAAATATTATATATTTCGGCACAAAAAAAGTCGATTTCTGATACACATGTTCAAATCTGTAAGCTTTTTCATAGATTTATTCATATTAATGAATAATTTTTATTGCTCATATATAATAGCCACGGTCTGAAATCGTAGCAATTCAAGCTAACAATCTGTTCTTATTTAAAAATATTATGAAAATATTGTTATTTTATTAAACACTATCAGATTTAAAATATCGCTTACACTTATATGTATTAAATTTTTTATTTCAGTACAATCAATAACGATATTATAAAATGTTCTTTATGGGGCTTATGCTCGCTTAGAAACGAATACAACCAATTTTATAAGCCTATCTCTGGTATAATAGATTTCATTATTAAGTATGAAATATTGATAATATAAAACATAGTAGGTATATAATATATGTGGCATGTAAAAGTTTGTTTTTGTACCTGGAAAAAACGTTTAACGGCTATATTAACATACGACTTTATATTACTACACGCTATCTCATATTTTACAAAAGTAAACTTTCTATTGAAAAAAGGTAATTTACTTACTTTTTTGTGCACAATTAAATGAAAATTCGTAACAAAACGAGTTTTTTTGTTGCATCGTGTTAATTTACAAGAAAGGGACAACTTAACAAAAGTTTTAGCAGATAATACCCAAATTAAGATAGCATTTTAAATATTTAAAATATGTGAAGACTTGAAAGACGACGCTGATACAGAAGTTTAGTTCTATCAGCACTTTGCAAATTTGTTGCTTGCAATAGTAAAGTTAAAAAGTTCACGGCATTTGCGTTAACCCCATAACATGCTTATCGATATATGTAAAGCTGATGTATGCTTAAACATAAAAATTAATGATACATGTCTCTAAGCTTTTGCAAGGCTACCATGGTATTATAATATATCAGCTATGTTAGCCAAAGTTGCGTTAAGTAAAAGAAAACCTGCGCTAGGATGATACGCAAAATCGTGAAGTTTTTCACTTTTTATTTTAAGGCCGGGAAAGAGGCGAGAGGCCCACGATCGCTGTCTCCTTAGTGGTAACCTGTGCGTAACGGATGCGGTGTCCGTTGCCCATCAAATAGAGGTCCCGCGAGGTGGTTGGTGCCTGGAGCACCTGGCAAGCCACCTTCGGAGTAAGTTGTTGGTCATTGACCGAGTTGGGCCTAAACGGGCACATCGCTGGCGGGGTTATGAATGTCTGTCATCCGTCCGTCTGTCCGTCGCCGAGTGATGTAGGATGTAGGGCTTTAGCCGGTATGAGTCCGGCATAACCTGGAATATCCTCCTGAGTGTTCCAGGCATCCACGAGGATTGCCCAACATTAAAAAATAGTAAAAGAAAATGGAACCACATTATTAGAGATTATCAAAACTTTAATAATGCCCCTTTGATGAAGTTTTCAAAATATTTATGGTGAATTTTCCGTATTACTGGAAATTGGAAAGGATCCATGAACGTTTGGTAAAGTTTTAAAATGTGATGCTGTAGTTAGACACGAATCAATCAATTCCAAGTGCAATTGTTTTTTGAAGTAAACTTTAGGCGCATTAGGGTAACATTTTTACGGATGAAACGCGTAATTAGCGTCACGAAAATGTGCAACGTTTTTATACTAAGGTATTTTCTTTTGCTTCGTTAGGTAGTTTTAACATTTATAAATAGCATGTGTCATTTTAATTTGCCACTCATTCAATACACTATTTTTCATAAAATATAAAATAAAAGTATTTCATTAGTTCTCTTTTATAATTCTAAATTTTATATTCAAAACCAAAATTTAATTAATAATTTCTAATATTTTATACATGACAAAACACATGACAATTATATTTACAAATCGTCATTTGAGAATTCAATAAATGATTTATATTAATTTTCCTCACTTTTAATACGTACGCACTTTTGATTTTTGTTTTTTCAATTTGAAGATGTCATGATATACGTCTACGGTTATTCAAATATAATAATAATTTAAAAAATAAGTCAGATATTCTGCTACAATAAATAATACGAGTTCCCTACTAATAATATATTTGCTGTTACTTGTGTGGTTTCATTGTATATCAAACTTAGTTATAGACATATTTGCATCGCCGATATATATATATATATATATATATGAGT
>JACTOM010000891.1:5317887-5346561 GCA_015832385.1 Elymnias hypermnestra
ATATATATGTCGGAGGGCAGATATCTGTGGAACGCTGGCGCCCTCTATCGGCGTCGACAGAGTCAATGGTGGCAGTCCGGCGGGAGTCACTCGACAGTTGTCGAGTAGCGCTCGATCGGAACAGTCAACTGTTGAAACTGTCGCGTTCCTAGCTATTAGTGTTAATGAGTTTGTGTAAATTGATATCGGGAACATTAAGTGATTGAACATTATAAACCGAGTTAATTAATACAGTGTTTGATTGCACCAACAATACCCATGAACGCCCACAGAATAAGAAATGAAATAATGGATCTAATTAATAACGATGTCGGCGGAGAACTCTACGCCCCTGTGCTTTATGCTTCTCGGTTCTCTCTTATTCTCCGACATATATATGTGCGTGTGTGTGTGTGTGTATCGGAGTGCAATAGCCTGTGGAACGCTGGCGCCACCTGTCTATCGGCGTGGGGCAGAGTCAATAATTGACAGTCCGGCGCGTCTCTCGGTATTTCTCGGGCCACGGTCCGCCGGAGCAGTCGACTATTGAAACTGTCGCGTTCCTAGCTATTATTATTTATGAGTTTGTATAAATTGATATCGGGAACATTAAGTGATTGAATATTATAATTCTGCGTTAATTAATAAAGTGTTTGATTTCACCAACACCCACATTATGGAAATTGATGTGATTTATGATTGATTGATATGATTATGGATGCCATAATGAAGATGTCGGCGGAGAACCTTACGCCCCTTTGCTTTATGCTTTCCTGGCTCTCTTATTCTCCGACATATAAATTCCTAAATAGTATCTATTTTCTAAGAATGTTCTATAAAAATCCTGGTAGAGCTTCCTTGTTTAACTTTGACTTATAACATAACCCTTCACAGCTATAGGTATAATATAGTATAGGTTACCTTTTATTTCATATTTCATAGCTTGCACTTATATTAATGGATACTTTAACGTCGGATAAAGCTTATGAGGCCTGAAGACCACCCACCGTTATCTTATAAGCCATGTGATTGCGTATAAACTTTATCCACTAATTTCGTTCTTAATTCTGCGTTTATGACTACTTAGTCCTAAAATTGGTATTCGTGGTTTTTTCCCTTTGTTTTCTTAATCTTATTACTTATAAAAATAAACAAATTCATCAACTTTAATATATTTTTTCTCTAATAATACTGACGGGGATTACAAAGATGTTATAAACATTGCAGTCAGAAAATCTGATGGCTGGATTAGGATACGATAGATATTAATATAATTTTAAATTTTGAAAATCAATTGCCATATACCTATACGTATCCCAAGAAGACAATACTTCATAAATTTCAAGTTAAAATATATTTACAATTTTTATATTGAAATAGACTAGTGTAGTTTTTCTGTTCCGATCATTTGGAATTTTCCGATTGACTACTTTGCATTCCAGCGTGGATATATATAAATATAGATGTGTTTGCGTGTGAGCGAACTGTGTGTGCGCGTGCGTAGGAACTGTGTGTGTGTTTCTACAAAGAGAGAGAAAGAGAGATAAGAGACCTCTAGAGGTGCCGCTTAATAAATTTAAATCCTGTATGAAAAAAAGGTAATCGTATTATAATTTCAAGGAAAAGATAAAAAAGCGTGGGATTGAATGAATTTCTCTAATCTAAATAGATGTAATTAAAATTATATTATGATATGCTGATAATAAAAAGACGACACCCGACTGAGTATGTTTGGGGCTCTACTCAGAAAGACTTTTGATCTTTAATATATTCTATGTATTATTTCGCATTACAGGATCAGATTATGGCAATATATTAATCATATTAAAACGTGACCTTATCATGTGTCTCCTACATGCAGGTAATGCTAAATTTCATTATTTCGTGTACGACATTAGAATATCAATTTCTAAAGTGCACTTTGTTAAAAGTTTCTTTACCTACTTTCTTAGATAAGCTTTAATATATTTATACTCTAACATGATGACCACTGAATGTACAAATTCAAGTGAATTGAGCCATTATATAATACTAATATATTACGAATTTAGACGACTTTAGATTATAACAATCATCTATATTAATAGATAATACAAGATATTCTTGTCGGAAAATAAAACTCCAGAACAAAACTAAGAATCCCGATAAAATTATATGAGACATTATTTAACAATATTAATTTATACGCGTATTCCTGTTTTTATCTAATGAAACTGTATTGAGTAAACGACAATATAGATAGTCTTTCTTGCAAACTGAAAAAAAAAATTGTTGCCGAAGACGTTAAGGAAAAGGAAATTATGAGAAAGTATGTCTTACATATCGAAATCACAAATAAAAGTAATAAATAACGACGATATATACAAAATAAAAGATACACATTGTACATATACAATAAATATACAAATAAAAGCGCATTAAACGTCAAGAAAAAATAATAATATCATCATCTCTTGCAAAGCGACTTGTGAAAGATTAACGGTCAAGTTTTCATATATAGTTTAAAAAAAATAACGATATTATACATTATAGATAATATTCTTATTCTCTTGTAAGTAGAAAAAAGCTTCAGTCACAGTAATTATTTTTCTGCAATACTTGGCGTTGCTAAGAGGCAAGGATTGAACTTGAATTGAGCTTCCTCTACTCAGACACATCCCTCTTTGAATTTCAAATGTGATTGCAAATCCCTTTTAACTTCCCATTTGTAAATTCCCAAAGTTCTCGCTAACAGATGTCGTCAATTGTAAGGCGCTTTCATTACAAACCATGATGATGTCGCCCTTGTCTTCCTTTGTGTCTCATATTTTAGGCTGAGTTTATAAGTACTTTCTAATGATTGCTTTAGTTTCAGAATCTGTAAACTTCCATAAATCTTCAAAACCGTTATTATAAACTCAACCCGCAGCGTTCTAAAGTACTTAAATTTCTGCAATTATGTAGAAAGTAGGTTTGCTCATTAATCTCGTACATCATATATTAACAGCAAAGACGTGACACTACGCAAAAAACTTATTATACGATGCTGTTTCGAAATGATTAAAGAGTTAATTACGTCTTCCAGGATTGCTTCTGGGATATTAAGGTCAATAGTTTTACAAAGAGAACTTAGTTGAGACTGTTCAAGATTTAAGGCCGTGATTCTCGACAAGAATCCTCGTGTCTATCCATTGGGCCATCTCCACCATTTATATAATACTAGCAGACCCAGCAAACGTTGTTTTGCCATATAATTACTATTATCGCTATTAAAAATAGGGGTTGGTGATAGAAAAGTCAAAATTTAGGGTTGTATGTATTTTTGTGTGCTGTATAACAAAAAAAATATAAATACGCATATAAAATTTGTTGCAAATCGGTAAAACCGTTTCGGAGGAGTACGGTAACTAACATTGTGTCAGGGAAATTTTATATATGAGATTATTTTATGAAGATCCAATAAAAAATATATAGCTGTTATGTTGTGTTACTCATTTATTTAAATAAACATTCCTACGAAACACTTCAGAGCTCCCCCATCATACAACTTATCTTTAATATGTAATGCATCACGTGCTGCTAATTTTCACCCTCAGCCAACCTTTGAACGTCGTCGACGAAATGTTATATGGTGCGATTACTCCACTTTAAGTGCGGCTGTATAATAAGTTACATTGGAAAATACTTTTTTTAGTGTGCTAAGGCTGTTATCTTCCCTAATGATTACTTGTACACTTCAAGAATCTTTTTTTGAAATGAAAACTTCTTTTGACACATGTATTTAGTGAGAATTGAATGAGATTGAGTTGAAATGCTCCTTAATGTAACGTTCCTTCGAAGAAAGTTGGCTCACGTCGACTAAGTGAACGAGTAATTTCTAGATAATGCGTCGCTGTTATATTTTAACGAATTATTTAATATAAACAGATAATACGTTGAAAATATGTACACGATCTATCTGTATATATAGTAAATGTTATTATTTTAATCATATCGAACAAAAGAATTATTTAGTATCAGTTCCCACGACCAAATGAAGTTTTCATTTCTGTCGTGTGGCCTTAAACACGTGCCGAGCTCTTTTTCAATGCTAACAAGCTAGTGCTTAATAATATTAAATGTGATTTTATCTGATAATGAATGATAATATAATCTCAATTGAAAATAGCAGCTGACTTACTTAGAAGAAAGTAATTTAACCATTTAATGTTAAATACAGGAGTATGATATTTACCCAACTAGACTATACGATTTCCTAATTTTGCCTTTAAGGGAATTGAACCCAGGATCTCTTTTAGTGAATTACTCACACCATTATGCAAGCAGGGCCAATAAATTTAACTTGGAATCCTGCTAACATGCTGATATCATTGGTTGATATTGTATTCTTATATATATATACATATGTATTTATCTCAAACTTATCTGTTTTTTTTCTTTAACGTTTTGAAAAAATAATAAAATAAATTTTAAAGTTAAAAATAAATAATGGGGGTTAAAGTATTTTAAAGTATTTTTAAAAGATAAGACCTAATACATACAAAAAATAAGTAATAAGAGTAAACATTGGTTGTAGTTGCTGCCTCATTGGTCTAGTGGTTAGCATGTTCGACTACAAGCATGAGGTCCTGGGTTCGAGTCCCGGGTCGGGCCAATTCAAAATCAATATTGAGTTTTCTATTAAGATTTTCTCAATATTTGCCCGAAGTTGGGAAGTTGGCGGTGTGATCCACCCCCGTGCCTCGGAGAGCACGTTAAGCCGTCGGTCCTGCGCCTGATCTCTCTCCGGTCGTGTCGGATTCCCGTCACATCGGACTATGAGAGTGAAGGAATAGAGAGTGCACTTGTGTACTATGCCTGCCAATCCGCAGTGGAGCATCGTGGTGGGTCTATGCTCTAAAAACCCTCGCTCCTCGAAATGAGGAGGCCTGTGCCCAGCTGTGGGACGTTAATGGGTTGCTACTTACTTTACTTTACTACACAATTATTTAAAACACAAATTAATGAGAAGCTCTCACCCATGAAACACATACTATAGGCAGTGATTTTTTTCTCAGTCTTTTTTTATATCATATAATCATTTTGCCAAATATATTATCGATAAAGTTCGTTCCGGCAATATCTTTACTCTCTTTTCGGGCAGTCTAGTTTTATAAATACACTAGAATTTTTCAAATTAAAAGTAGTACAATATTTAACTCGGGCAAATAATATATATGTAACAAAACTCTTTTATAATTCATAAACTCGTTGTCGTTCTGTTTATATGGATAGTGCTGTAACATTAGACAATTTATTACATTGACATAAATAGCTTTATTGAAGAGCGGGGATTTTGAAGTTGACAAAAACAAAATCAAATTCAATAACTTATATAATACTAGCAACGCCTCGCGGTGTCACCCGCGTAGATACCGATCTCTTGGTAGTGGATAGTCTACTAAGTCGTAAGAGATTTATTTTAGTAAACATAACTACTTCCGTTTAATTACTTCCTTTCCGATTATTAGATACACACATTCATAACTTAATCAATATACAGATTTTACTTTACAACGAATATAAATATAACTAATAAATTTTTAAATTCGTAACACTAGAAAATTTAAAAATACTCTACAGGTATTGAAAAATTCTTGATTTCGAAGAGGTAATGAAAGAATTTTTTATATGAACAGTGCGTGTTACCAGTGACGACTTACGGTTGTGCGATATGGCCAATGACTATGCACCTTATAGGAAAGTTCAGGATTACACAGCGGGCGATGGAACGTCTTATGCTCGGAGTATCTCTTCGGGATCAAATCCGAAACGACGAGATTCGCAGTAGAACAAGAGTTACCGGCGCAGCTGGAACGGTCGCGAAGCTGAAGTGGCGATGGGCAGGGCATATAGCTAGAAGAATCGATGGATATTGGGATCCCAAAGCACTGGAGTGGCGACCACGTACCGGGACGCGTTGGAAGACCCCCCACCAGGTGGACAGATGACCTGAAAAGGATTGCCGGAAGCCTATGGTTGCAAACAGCACAAGAATGTGTATTAATGAAATCCTTGGAGATCTATGCCCAGCAGTAGACATCCATTGGTTGAGATGATGATTCATAATTTGTTTTGATTATTGTGGGCACTTTTATTATTTTTTAAAGTATAAAAAAGTAGTTATAGTGACCTAACTACAATAGTTGGACATATGGTATCGCAGACTTTTTAGTACTTATTAATAGTTTCCCTAGCGAACTCGATGACGGATTTTATGTGACCAATTTTATCACACCTTGGATTACATTAATGCATTTTTATTAGAGATCCCTACTTTTTTGATAAAGTAATATAGCCTGCGTAGTTCAGTGAAAATGCAGCTTGCTAATGGTGAAAAACATTTTGAAATCGGCCCAGTTTTTGTGTGAAAACGTTACATACATATTTACATAAAACACAAATGTTTCCTCTTTATAATATTAGTTAAGCTTTCAAGACCTAAATCTGTTTCAACTCGCAACAAAATAATATATAAGGAAAACGTTTGGATATGCTTGTCTACTGCACTTTGAATTGCAGGAGCTCGTGAAAATGGCAATTACCGCTTTTCCGCATGTTAAGCTGCTGTTTAAAATAAGTAACAGTCTATTAACATCCAAGTGCTGGATGCAGGCTTCGTCATTCATAAGTCAAAGGTGAGGGGATGAACGAAGGGATTTGAAGATTACAACCACCAAGCTTTACTTATAAGTATTGGCTACGTATATGTCGGCGTGGCTTCAGAGGCAATATATTGCTTCATTATTTGTATAAAAATATTCGCGCAAAACATGAAAGCAACTTTGAGAATGTTACAGTATTTAATCTATAGCATCAATGTCGCGATCACTGAACTCATCAATCTTTATAGATATAATAATTCTATGCGTTTGTAAACGGTTGGACCGATTATGATGAAATTTGCTATGTGTATTCAGATGGAGTTCATAATTCTTTTGATTGACAGTTCGATAAAGATTTCCTCATATTTCAATAATATTGAGGACTTCGCTGGTAATGTCGCCGGGAACAGCTAGTGTTATTCATAAAGTTCTATTTTAAATAATGTTATTTCAAATTAAAAAAAAAAAACTATTGAAATAGGCGTTTACTCACTTTTAAATTATGTAATGGTATAATTGAACGACTTAGAATCAGAAGCTACGAGAGTTTCTTCGCGCCCTTTTCTGAGAAAAACCCACAACATACACAGACGACTATCCTTTTTTGCCATCATTAACATATAAATTTACTAATAAAAACCATTGTCTGCTGTATATTAACCTGCATAAGAAGCTATTAGGTCGTCTATTAAGATAAATTTGAACTTTTTTTATTTATATTTAGCTCTAGTATTAGATGTTTATAAAACTCTATTCGCCCTCGGAAATAAGTTATTTGTGTATTTCTTCGAGGGAAAAGACTAAGTTTGGTGCTCAGTAGTGCTTTATACCGTAGCGTGAAACTTTAACGGAAGTACGTGTAAAGCTTTAGTGAATCGTTATAATGTTTTACGAACACTTGATAGATTTATATATTAGTTTTATAAATTATTTTACAAGTGCGAAGGTAGATTTACTTTGCCGTAAAAGTTGATTAATACAATCGTCACTATTTAAATTTTTGTTACGTCTAACTGTCACATTGGTCTAGTGGTTAGCATGTTCGACTACAGACATGAGGTCCTGGGTTCGAGTCCCGGGTCGGGCCAATTCAAAAATCAATATTGAGTTTTCTATTAAGATTTTCTCAATATTTGCCCGAAGTTGGGAAGTTGGCGGTGTGATCCACCCCCGTGCCTCGGAGAGCACGTTAAGCCGTCGGTCCTGCGCCTGATCTCTCTCCGGTCGTGTCGGATTCCCGTCACATCGGACTATGAGAGTGAAGGAATAGAGAGTGCACTTGTGTACTATGCCTGCCAATCCGCAGTGGAGCAGCGTGGTGGGTCTATGCTCTAAAAACCCTCGCTCCTCGGAGTGAGGAGGCCTGTGCCCAGCAGTGGGACGTTAATGGGCTGCTACTTACTTTACTAACAGGTTAACGATTTGACTGTAATCTTACCTGAATGAAAGTGATGACAATGCACTAATGTTTTCTACACATCATACGCAAAATTCTTGCTTGGTGGCGTTTCTTTGTTAAAAGGCTATTAAATAGCCACGACTAAAGCCTTCTACCGTTCCAGATATAGATTAACATAAAATGCAATTTCTAAAATTTACCTTACCGGGAAACGAACACTGGAATATCCAATAGCAAAGTGAGCACTTTCTCGAATAAAAAATAATAGAAATTAAAGTAACTTATCTATTAAATTAGAACAATAGAAAATAAAGTTTTCCATTAACTTTCCGATAACCAAAACTACGAATTACGAAAAACGAAATGAGTACTTCCTTTTATAGGAAACAATGGAAATTATAGAATGTTATCTAATAGATTAGTATAAAAGAAAATATAATTTCTTTAATTTTTTCTGCAAGGAATAGAACTCTGGGACTTCTGCGGAGTGAGTACTCGCTTATATAGAAACTAGGGGTGTACGAATAATTCGAACCAACAAATTGTTCATTCCCAATCATTTGTTAATATTTTTTTAATTTTTTAATTTTTTCCCAATTATTCGTACAGAATTTTCGAGTATTTTCAATTCAGGGTTTCTTATGTTCAAGATTCAAATATAAATTTAACAGTCTATATACATGTTATTCAAACCATGAAATATATTTACACAAATAGCACAATTATTACAGTTTTTTTTTTTCTTTTAAAGAGAATGAAATAACAGAAATTATATATTATCATATACAGTATTCTATAAATACATTTGAAAAATTGCTACAAATTTTTGTTGAAAAATAATAAATACAATACTGAATCAGGTGATAGTGAAGTTTGTTTATCAGATACAATATCGTCAGCTGTGAAAAATAATCTTTTACTTTCAGCCGAAATAAAAGGTATTGCTAAATATTTATTAAACAAAAAGTAAATAATATTTCGATTTAAATAATTTAGATAGAAACAATTGAATATTCACAGATATTTCATTAATTCACGAATTATTCGTGGAATTTCGAATAATTCGATTCGAATATAGATATTCTACTCGATTCGATTCGAACGATTTCCCACACCCCTAATAAAAACCAATTAAAATTAAAGTATGGAATCTTATAGATAAAAATTATATTAATAAAAGTTTTACATCTATCAAAAGAAAAATGTACGTCAAAGAAGATCTCTTATCAATAAACTTAAGTATGTATATAAGTCAGTCAGATTTGATGGAAACATTACTTTAGCTACATCAAGCGATCCATCAATTTAATGGAATGGAAGTTTTAATAACAAGTGTTTTTATATAATTTTCTTTTCTTTCTCGGCCAATATCATACATTATATCATTTATACTACTTTCATCTTTTGTCTTATTAAAAATATTACGATAATAAAGGACCTTAATAAATGTTACGATAATTTATGATTTTCGGTGTATAACCGATATTTCTAGCTATAATGTCGTGTGATAGTATAGTCCTACATTATAAGAGTAAAAATAAATTAAGGTGAATGAGAGAAATAGAGATAGATAAAATCTTGGAGACCGTTACAGGTAATATTTATATTTATTCATGGAACATTTATACGGCGTGATGGGGGGCACAATATTTTTATTTTAAAATTTTTATTGCGTTATTTGATATGTTTTCGTACCTTATTTTTCGATTATTTTTTATAATAGTAAAAATTATATAGCGAAGACTTAATCTTGAAGGCAAAATTCATTCAAATAGTTAGATAATTGATATATTCGAAAATAAGAATTTTAACTATTTAAACTTTGCGGGGAGGAAGACGAAGTATATTTTTTTTATAAAGTCGCAGCTAAACGCTATTTATAAATATGTAACACTAGCTGAACCCGCGACTTCGTCTACGTGGATTGTGGGTTTCATTTTCATGAATTTAGGCAAATTGTTTTACAAATAAGAAACATACCCGCACTGCACTTTCAGGGTGAAATTTCCTTACATTAACTTTTGATGGTTTCCATTATATAAAAAAGTTCCGACCAAGTTTTACATACCTTAAAAGATATAGTTTGTAAATGGGAAGTTTGTATTTTTAATGTGAAAAATTGTTTTTTTTTTATTAACACCCCTGCAATACCCCTTTGCGGGTGGAATTTCGTAAAATCCGTTCTTAGCTGACCTCAACTCGGAAAGAGGAATATTCCTACCAAATTCCAAGTCTCTACGCCTTATGGTTCCAGAGATTTCGTGATGAGTCATAGATATCTGGATATCTCTTACATAGATATAGATAATGTCGCCGAATACTAGTCATTGGGTATCATATTTCATATGATAATCCCTTAATGCATAATCTTACATCATACCTTAGCATCGTGACGTAAATTCCCTTTATTACAGATTCTACGCATATGTTTGATTAATTAACTTAAACATCATTGTATTAAGTTACGAGCTATTGTATAAACAATGTTTTTAGTAGTATAGTTTCCACGAGAACATTCACACGCTTCCTTTTTCTCTGTTTCTCTACATTAGAACGCATTTTGCAAAATTTATTATAATTAAAAACTGTAATTCATTTTCTACTTTTAAAAGCGATTCTAAGCTACTGACAGAAATCACGGAATTGTGTACTATGAAGTCTGAGAATCAAAGGGTCTTATTATAAAAAGCGGACTAAACTAAAACTAGCTTTCAAATTGATTTTGGTATAAAATCAATCCATTACTACATGGCTCGCCAACCTTTTCTTACAGAAAGGCCACAAATATTATGAGGAGATTAGTGCAGGCTACATTGTTAGAAATAAAATGGTCATGAGTCATATTATGGCAGAGACTCTGGAAGATCTCAATGCAATGCTCGATGACCTCAGCAGAGCTTCTCGACAGGTGGGCCTAAAAATGAACATGGATAAGACGAAAGTTATGTCCAATATCCATGTTCCGCTCCACCCAGTCATCGTTGAGAACTCAGCACTCGAAATTGTAGACGAATATACATACCTGGGACACATTGTCCAGCTAGGTAGGTCCAATTTCGAGAAAGAGGTCAACCGCCGAATCCAACTCGGTTGGGCAGCGTTCGGGAAACTACGCCAGATATTTTCGTCCGATACTCCTCAGTGCTTGAAGACAAAGCTCTTCGAACAGTGCGTGTTGCCAGTGATGACCTACGGCTCCGAAACGTGGTCGCTGACTATGGGCCTCATACGAAAGCTCAGAGTCGCTCAGCGTGCGATGGAGAGGGCTATGCTCGGAATTTCTCTACGTGATCAAATCAGAAATGAGGAGATCCGTAGCAGAACCAAAGTCATCGACATAGCCCTACGAATCGCGAACCTGAAGTGGCAATGGGCGGGGCACATAGTCCGACGGACCGATGGACGTTGGGGCCCGAAGGTGCTGGAGTGGCGACCCCGCACCGGGCGGCGCAGTGTAGGGAGACCCCCCACAAGGTGGACCGACGACATAAAGAGGGTCGCCGGTAGCCGCTGGAGCCAGGCGGCGCAAGATCGGGCCTTGTGGACATCATTACGTGAGACCTATGTCCAGCAGTGGACGTCCATCGGTTGAAGCGACGACGACGACGACGACGACGAGCTATATAACTCATATCTATTTTTTTATTTTTAATTAGTACGTAGACTATAAGCGGGTGTGTTGTAGGAAGTTGTCTTTGTGAGTTCAGCAGTAGTGCAAGGTTATTTTGATACCCCTTCAGTCTTTGTTGATAGTTTTTGAAGTATAGTCTGAATTCTTCCTCGACTGTGTTGATTAGTGGATTGTGATGTATTTCGCTATTGATAACAAACCGACGGAGAAGGCGGAGAAACAGGATGTGTGGATTTGCGCATCTTCTTTCCCCTCCATAAGCGATTGAGATGAGTCGACTACATCTGAGGTATCAGAGTACATTGCGTATGGGTATCTCTGGATCTCCACTCAAGGACGTCGAAGGTTCTGCTGAGTTTTAGAAGGTATTCTGATCTTTCAGTGAGTCCCACACCCCCTACCCAGGATGCGGAAATGCATTTCCCGGCGTCAAAATAAATGTAAATAAACCAAGGCGCTCCAGATATAAAGTTTAAGATCATTGCCTGCAGTCTTTAGAAGATGCTGCTATTGGAATTGCTTGTGGCACCCCATAGCTGCAGTCCACATATCCATATTGGCTTAATGATCATCATGTAAATCAGTAACTTCATGTCTATACTCAGTTTACTATTACGGCCCAGTAACCATAGGAGAGTCTTATAAGTTAGATTGAGATGTTCTCTTTTTGCCTTAACATGGTTTTTCCAAGTTAGTCTAGGGTCTAAGTATATACCAGTTTAGCATTATTCAATTCTTTCAAATTTAAAAAAAAATTTTTTAATTATTTTTTATATATTGTCATATATACATAATAGTAATAGATTTATTTTTACATATGTTATTTTATAATGATACCCAAGTGTTTCTCAGTTATGTACGCCGTAAATAATTTGTTCTTAGGACTGTAATTTTAAGATTTGGCTTAAAGAAGGAATAAAGAAAGAAAAAACGTTTATTTCACAATTGTGTCAATCATTACATTAGCTCATAGAGCACCATTGTCTGGTGCCATGCACGCCTGGCACAACCCTGAAAAAGGTACAAGCTCAGCATTCTACTGTATGGTCCAAGCAAACGTTGAAAACATACAGCGCTGATTTTCAATTATACACAATTCTATCGAAAGAACAAAATAAGTACGAATGAAAATCACGTTTTTAGAAATAAAAATAATTAAATACCATTTTTTAACTCAAACGTTCCAGCAAAGCTAGTAATTAACACGAACAGTGACGCAAATGCATCGCGAGTGAAATTGTCCCTGCAGCGTAATAAAAGGCGTCGGGTACAGCATCCAGCGTTATGATAAACGAAAAAAACCTGTTCGTGATGGCATCTCCATACAGAGAAATCGTGCATGCCTTTTTTATTTATTAAAAACGAAAAAATAATATGTAACTGAAATCCATACAAACCACATTAACATCTAAGATATTTATTACATATTTGTATTATTTTGTAATGTATAAGTGAAATATAATGCAGCGTTTTTAATAGGTCAGGATTTTCTATATTTACAAATGACACGTGGCACTTTAACTTGCCTCTATTTTTCGTAAAATGTAAAATAAAAATATTTCATGAATACTCTTCTCTAAATTTTAAATGCAAAAAGAAAATTTAATTATTATTTTGTAATATTGACAAGAAACACGTGGCATTTTTATTTCCAATTCGTCATTTCAGATTTCAAGAAATTATTTTGGTTAGGGCCAATTCAAAATCGATATTGAATTTTCTATTAAATTTTCTCAATATTTGCCCGAAGTTGGAAAGTTGGAGGTGTGATCTACCCCCATTCCTTGGATAGCACGTTAAGCCGTTGGTCAAGCATCTGATATCTCTCTGATCGTGTCGGATTCCCTTACCATTGCACTATGAGAGTGAAGGAATAGAGAATGCACTTGTGTACTACGCCTGCCAATCCACAGTGGAGCAGCGTGGTGGATATATGCTCTAGAAACCCTCTCTCATAAGAGAGAGGAGGACTGTGCCTAGCTGTGACGTTAATGAGCTGCTTCTTACCTCTTTTTTAAGAATGTCATTTTTGTTCACAAGTGACAATATAACATTTTAGAGTTTTTTACAAATATAACTCTCGAATTGAGGAAAAATTGTTGTGGTAATAAAAAATGGAATTAGGCCGATCGAGCTTCTTTATCGCTTGTTCCGCGCTCTCGATTGCACCTGCGGCTCAGGCGGAACGCGTTAATGAACTATGCTTTTATGTGCGTCGTCATTCGGTGTTCATCGATTTATAAGACGTTATTACGTCAAAAAGACATCAATTTTAAATTAGAATTCAATATTCAAGTGTTAAGAAAATTATTTAAATGTCAAGAATAATTAAGGAACAGTTCTAGAACAGAGCAACCACTTAGAAATATATACTAGTAGCATGCTTAAAATGTGGGAGTAAATGTTAAATAATTTACCGAATTAAATATATTACAAAAACAAAGAGCATTGCAATTAGTATAACAATACCGCCAATTAATAACGGGGATAATTACGCGAGGGTACACGATGTTATGTAACGTAGTAAGCAAATAAATTGTACTGGGAAATTGGATTCTGCGAGTCGTACTGTCTACATATATCTTCTTAAACAAAAAGCTTCGTGCAAGACTTTTTAGTAAGAAAGTCTCCGTATTAAATGTAAGAACAAATTTTTGGGATAAAAAAAAAACTTGTATTACAAAAATACCCGATTAAAAGTTTAACTATATTCGTTAGACTTGGTGAATCACCATACCCGGACACGCAAAGGTGACAAAAATATCGATAGGAAAATGCTAAACCTACAACACTGGTACGCCAGTCCCTCAATTTATAATATTTTGAAAGAATTACTATAAATACTCAGGATCTTCATTGGCCTTGGTCCAGAACGGGTGAAGAATTCAATTGGAAAGCCGCTAACTTATTATTTTTTTTACATTTCTCACACCGTTAACAATTATCACCAAGTTATACCTCATTGGTCTAGTGGTTAGCATGTTCGACTACAGATATGAGGTCCTGGGTTCGGGTCTCGGGTCGGGCCAATTCGAAATCGATATTGAGTTTTGTATTAAGATTTTCTCAATATTTGCCCGAAGTTGGGAAAAAATTAGCAGTGTGATCCACCCCCGTGCCTCGGAAAGCATTTTAAGCCATCGGTCCTGTGCCTAATCTATCTCCGGTCGTGTGGGATTGCCGTCACGTCGATCTATCAGAGTAAAGGAATAGAGAGTACACTTGTGTGCTATGCCTGCCAATCCGCAGTGGAGCAGTGTGGTGGATCTATGCTCTAAAAACCCTCCCTCATACGAGTGAGGAGGCCTATGTCCAACAGTGGGACGTTAATGGGCTGTTGCTTACCTTTTTATACCTCGCTAGTTCCAAAGCGAATGAATCCTCTAAGTAATCGCCATTGTAAGAAACCTGTATCACGTAGTTAAATCACATGATATAATCGCCGTTGTCAACTATAGTTGGCAATGCTGAATGATTTCCGGTAACATATCTATACTGGATACTTAGAACAATGATTGACACTATATAATGTCTACCATCTTGTTCCTCTGTCACATTATTTCCGTCTGTTTTATTATAGAAAGTCAAGGCATCGTAATGGTGGACATTCCACGTGTTTCAAGAAATAGATATAGCCAGATAGTTCTTCAAAAGAAAGGAATTCTCTTCGGGATTCCTCATCTCCTAAATTCTTAGTCAGAGTGAATAGGCACCTGCTAGACAAGCGAGGTCCATCTTAAGCTTCATCAACACCTACCATCAGGTGCAACTGAATCTAACTCATAAAAAAGTCCATAAACAACTTATGTAGACATTAATAGAATATCTAAAACGTGGGAAATATTCAAATACCCCAATTTATGCAAGAGAAATAAATTTGTTGAGATGTAGGAATATGAAAAGTGTAAACAACGTAATAATAGTAATGTTTTGATGTGATGTGAGACATGAGCGATGAAGCCTTTTAACGTCACCTTTCCGGGCTTAGACCAAGAACGCTATTTTATTTGCCAGACATAGCTCATGAGGAATGAATTACCTCTCATAATAAGACAATCTAAAACGTTGCACATTTTTAAGGAAAATGTAAAAAACTACGACCTTTCTCTATGTGCTTACATCTATCTGTTCTACGATTTATTCGCTCGTTCTACGAGTATGTATATTATAATTCCTCGTATCTATTTATCATTTATAATATATATTTTAGAAAAAACATAGTATGTACTTGTATGTAGATATATATAATAGATTTATTTGTTCTATTATCTTCAATTAATGTCCCTTAAGATCATTCTTACTAGCAATAAGGTCGCTTATTTAATGTATGTTTTTGTTTCATTGTTTAATTTTTATCGTGACAATAAAAAATACTTTATCAATATGTATTCTTTCTTAATTTTTTATAATTACTTAACCTAAATTGTGCCTACAAGGGATTCGAAAAAGCGACAATATTGCAAGTACCTAACCAACAAGCTACTGTCGCTCTTTAAGGTAAATATACACTAATACATAATAATAAGTATATTTTCATTTTCAAAATTTTTATAATAATTCAGCCTAACGTTTTTAAAGGTAATTCTATACGTTTTAAGATCAAAAGCATATTACAATTACGTCACAAAACCAAATTAACCTCACTCACATAATTTTGGTTAATTACTGATTTAATTACAGAAGATTAATTAGTGGTATTACAAATTTCTATTATAAGATAAACTTCATATTTTGTTACTCAATTATCCTATGAATATGTTTTAATTATGAAAAAGGTATAATGTCAAGAAACCTAAATTTGATTTATAGAAGGAATCGAACTTTTTAGGCTTTTATACGATCAGCCTAACAACTATTCTTTGACAGATTTTACTTAAAATAAGTTTCCATTATACAATATTATTTTTTAATATTTGAAGGCATTTAGAACCTCGGAGACATGAAAATGTATTCACAATGGACAAAATCGTAGGCACATGCTAGTAGTACACTAAATTTGATTTGCTTAATAAATACAAACAAAGATACTTTTAAAAAAATTGTGTAGTTACACATCGACGGCTCTGACGTATAAGGATTCAACTCACATTTTAGACATTTGCGTTTTTGTAGTTTGATGAATGATTATATTACTCCATTTATCAAACTAAGTCATTTGGTTATTGAAGTAAAACTTTTTTAGTCGCATGAGGGTAGCATTGTTACGGATGAAACGCATGATTAGAGTCACGAAGATGTGAAGTGTTTTTTATGCCAATTCGTTTGAAGGGTTACAACTACCTATATTTTGATATTTACGAGTAACATGAGGCATTTTAATTTGCCACTCCACAGTTAATATACTATTTTTCATAAAATATAAAATAAAAATATTTTCTTAATTTTAAATTCAAAACTAAAATTTAATGAATTATTTCCAATATTGACAAAAACCACGTGGCATTTTTATTTACAAATCGTCATTTGAGATTTCAATGAATTATTTGTATTAATTTTCGACACTTCTAATATTTTAATGACAATTAAATTCACGAGACATGAAAATTTATTTCCAATGGGCAAAGTCGTAGGCACAGGCTAGTATTATATTAAATTTGATTTGCATACTAAATACAGATAAGGTCACAACAAAAAATTGTGTAGGTACATATCGACGGGCCCTACGTATAAGTAAATTCACATTTTAGTCATTTAACGTTTTTTAAATTTCAATGATTATATCACTCCATTTATCAAAATAAGTCATTGGGTTAGGAAGAGACAATAAGGCACCTACCGTGCGAGTGCAATGGCTTAGCCAGGAGGTCTACTGAGAGTGGCCTATCCGCAACCAAGACTTTTGGACTGGTTGTTTGAGTGTATTTAGGGGAGACTTATGGATGGGGCGCGTAAACAAGATCCAAAAGGTTCGAAGTGCATCCACTGTCTCAGTGGGCCCCACCGCGAAATGATAATAATAATAAATTATTGGTTATTTGAAATCATACAGCTGCACTCAGCATACAGCACGCATACAGCTCACTGCTAGAAGAAAGGGATTTTAGAGCGTAGACCCACCACGCTGCTCCACTGCGGATGTGTAGGCACAGTACACAAGTGCACTCTCTATTTCTTCACTCTCATACTCCGTTGTGACGGGAATATGACACGATCGTTAGTTAGAATAATTTTTATACCAAATTAAAGGACTAAATTAATATGTTATACAGTGATTAAATACGTAAAATAAAAATCGTATCACTGTTTTTATTCGCTTGTAGTTATGTCGCTATGTAAGGCACTAACAATGATTAAATGTCCTTAGTCGTACCTCATACTCATAGAAATGTGTTAATGTTTTAAACGTATTGCTGTTAGTAACTAAAAAAGGCTTGTTTTGTTTTATTAAGCCATCTATTGGTATTCAGGAGTACTACGCAATACTTTCAGCGCCAATGGAGAGTAACTAAAAATTACGCGATACGTATTGTATTCAACTTTTCATATGACTACTTCGTTCAACAGTACAAGATCAGTGGTATTGATGTCGCTGTTCATGTTAAAATATCTCTTATATTATAGCGAGATAAACGTTCCTTCATGCGTAAAGATCGTGATCCTGGTAAGATCTTAATCACGAACAGGTCCATGCTTTCCACCGGCTTCTAATCGTGGACATCTTCACTAGCATATAAAACGTAGTTTGTTTGGTCTCTCTGTTAAAACATATATAATTTGATATTAAGATTGTTTCATGAAAATTCTCCAGAACATTTCTTTCATTTAATTTTTAATGAGATATTACGAAGTGCGTAGATTGTAACAACTTTACGTAGGAAGTTGTTAAAATCCTATACCTACTTTAAAACCATAAATATATGTTCGTAGATGCTTCTAACGGTATCACAGACGTATCATTATGAGTATTTACTATAAATCACATCTGTGGAAGGTTTTAGCTATGTTACCCCAAAAAATGTGTTCAAACTCCATTATATAGGTTACTACAACATTATTATTCTCTATTGCCACTTACTATTTAATTGTAATCGCAGCCGCTGAACTGCAAGAAAAAAATAGGAACTTACAGCCGACATGTTTTGCCACTCTATTCGAATATTTCACAGGAGTTTCTGCATGAAGTTTTCTACAGACTAAACTATGAAAGATTCATTTTTCTCATTAATATTTTAACAATTAAATCGGTCAATGCCACATATTTGACATAAGAGAGAACATAAGAGTGATAGATATAAAGGCGGATTTGGCACTTGGAAGTGGGCGGTTCAATTTATTTACACAGTATCGTAAGGACTGTCGACGAATAGACTAAGATCTGATGACCACGTGATGTATATAAATTGAACTGATATACTTGTAAACCTAGTTCAAGAAAGCTTTATATTTTGAAATGCTTTTATGCACATACCCCGACCGATTTGTCAGGAGTGTAGGACTCGGTGAGCAAGAAAATCTCGCAATATTAACTTAAATCCAGCGGCACCCTCTTCATTCATGAATGAGGCAACATGGATTCTACTATCGCGTTCATCCCTGGTGTCCCGGATGAATCTGACTTAGGATTCATGAAGGCGAGAAGACTTACGCAAACAGTCGCTGCCTTGTACTCCTCCTCGTGCGGCGGTGTGAGGGAGCATTCACTGCAATCTCCCTGTCTTGCTCGTAGGCCTCCTTCAGTAAGAAGATCGTTTCATAGAAGAGGGCCTCTCCTGCCCGTCATCTCTCACTAGAGAGCATCGCGCCTACAACGCTTTCCAGTGAGAGATCCGCGCCGATCAGCGCAACCAAGAGGTGACGCAGAGATAACGCTGAGTGAGGTCCCCAGGCTATACAATCTGCCAAAGTATGCTCTGCTGAGTCGATGGCAGCGTCACACTCATGGCAGGCCGGTGACGCCTCACGACCACTTCTGTGCGGGAACTTTCCGAAACATCCGTGTTCGATCAGAACCTGCTCCAATCTGTAGGTGAGCGAACCGTGTTTCCTGAAAAGCCATTAATCCAGGTCAGGTAGTTCGCCACAGTGACCACGTTCGCTACTGGGGACTAAAATGATTTTGTTAAATACGCAATTTCATATAATCTTATGTAACATTTTATAATATTTAATTTAACATTAAATTTTCACATTCAAAAACAATATTACAAGATTTAACCAACCAACATGCTGTTCAAGAATTTTTTATAACGTTTAAGAACCTGTTACCTATGGATACCATTGTTTTCAGTGATTCATACTCTTTTTACGTGTTTAGATTTTTATTGTTAACTACTAATATAAATATTAAATTTATTGAAAGATTTTATCCACTTCCATAGTCCCCATAGGTAGTAGATAGTTCAAATTCAATATTCTTTACTAATAAGAAAATATAAAACGGCAATAAATCACCAATGTGCATACATGATTGAATATTGTATAATATATTAATCAATTAATCATAATTTAATTGCTGCGAAGTGACGTTTCATATATTTAAATCACTTGCTCTCAGTTCATAAGCTTTCATGATGATAGACGATATGCATACATAATTTATTTATGTTGTCAGATATCACGTCGATGTGAAATGAGAGTTTATATTAACAGTTATTTCTAAAGGTTGTTTTTCTTGTTTTTTCAAGGATATAAAAATATTCATCAAGGTTTTGGACTGCATCGCTTGCCTTTGATCCTACTTGTGTTTTCGATTCTATATATTCTAGTCATCGTCGTTTCGTATATGCGCTAATGTTTTTTTCCTTCGTCGTGTATATATAGCAATTATACCTTATGTTTATATTATATTACTATGCAATTACCGGCGTATGGTTAAACTTTGTAAATAACAAACAATAATATAAACTGAAACATAATGCAAGTTAAACAAGAAATAGATTTAAGTGGACAAATTAGCTTTAAATACAAGACTGTAAAACTCATACAAGTGTATATTAACTCTTTAAAGATACACGAATAAAAAAACGTTTTATATATATTAGACAATATTATGTAACTATATTCCGATTGAATTGACCATAACTTAAGCTTGTAATTATATATTTTGTTTTGTTAGAGTTTGATTACTATCTCAGCTGAGTGATGATACAGTCTAAATTCCTACAGCTCAAACCTGGTAAGATTAACTAACTGGTAATTTATTTCTTAATATTTTCTATATTACATCGTACAAAAAATATCTGCTAGGTGCCATGTTGCTTGTTGAATTGACATCCCACTGGCGAAATCTTCCATCTGTCCAGAACTGTACAAATAAGGGGCTAAAAAAATAACTTGAATTTGGCATATCGGTTGGGTTCATAACCTTTGGTTGCAAAACAGGTTCTTACACCGTTATCTGGTGTAATAAAACCAAGATAAATGTAAATAAAAGTAAGGCGTAAAACATATTTCTTTTGTTTGCTGACAAGTTAGCTTTTACCTGAGATCTTGCCTGATGGTAACTGATAATGAAAACGAGCTAACTTAAACTACGATGAAAACGAGCTAACTTAGTAATATGTACGAGTATGTACCTGTTATTGTTTCTAAACAACGTTCCGGAACGAATTATTTGCTTAGCGATGCTTCTTTACTGAAAAGGTGGTAATTAACCATGACGAAAGCCTTTTACCTGTCCAGATTTAGACAAATTAGAAAATGCAAATCCCAAAACCTTCTTTACCGGGAATTGAACTCAGAACCTCTGCTTCACGAAGCAAGCATCTACACAAAAGCTCCAGCGAGACCGTTATTATTTATAATCGGTCAATAAATTAACTAAATTTTCTGTGGTGAAAACTGGAAGTTGCATAATAATGGTTAAAATGTAGAGATAAAAGAAGTTTACTTCGTGTTGCTGATTTACATATTATTTAATAGGAAAAGCGTTTACATTTAAGATAAATTCACATTCCGCCGTTTAAAAATACGATTTAGCACACCGTTTATCCAGTAAATCTTACGCTCGGACATTTAATCGGCGCAATAAACATCACTAGTGATTTTTACGTCAATCGAAGCGTAAATCTCGTACAGTGATTCATATTTAGTACTTTATTGTATAAGTAAACAATATTGTATTACAACGTTATTTAAATTGAATCTATGGGTTTTGAAAAAAAATCATAACCAAAATTTTTAATTTTAGATCTTAATACTAGGCTCGATGATCTCTCTACCTCACCATCAACTGGTGGGCCTAAAAATGAACATGGATAAGACGAAAGTTATGTCCAATATCCTTGTGCCGCTCCACCCAATCATCGTTGGGAATTCTGCACTCGTAATTGTTGACGAGTATACATACCTCGGACATACAGTCAAGCTAGGTAGGTCCAATTTCGATAAAGAGATCAACCGCCGAATCTAACTCGGTTGGGCAGCGTTCAGATAGCTACGTAAAATCTTTTCTTCCAATATAAGGATATTGCCAGACGACCAAAATCTTCGGACAGTGCGTGTTGCCAGTTATCACTTTCGGATCGGAAACGTGGTCGCTGACTATGGGCTTCATTCGAAAGCTCAAAGTCACACAGCGTGCGATGGAGAGGGCTATGCTTGGAGTTTCTCTACGCGATCAAATCAGAAATAAGGGGATCCGTAGAAGAACCTAGCCCTAAGAATCACAAAGCTGAAGTGGCAATGGGCGGGGCACATGGTCCGACGAACCGATGGACGTTGGGGTTCTAAGGTGCTGGAATGGCGGCTCCGCACCGGAAGGCGCAGCGTAGGCAGACCCCCCACAAGGTGGACCGACGACATGAGGAGGGTTGCCGGTAGCCGCTGTAGCCAGGCGGCACTAGATCGGGCACAGGGGGCATTATTAAGCACCTATGTCCAGCAGTGGACGTCCATCGGTTGAAGTGAGTGAATGATAAGTAATTTTATAACCGATGAACCCCAAACTAGTTTCATTTGTAATGTTTTTTAAAACTACCCGCAATTGACTTGGAATTTTCAAGTGACTCCTTTGCTGTGAAGACGGTCATTGGGTACTCATTTCCCCACATTCCCACGGGAATAGGTAGTGATCAATAAAAGACATAATAACATTTAGTTCTGCTTTAACATTTGAATCTTTTTAACACGAAAAGTTCTAACTCAATGTGTTATTGTCATGAATATAATATATAATCCATCCTTGCTTTAGAATTACATATAAGAAGAAATTTTCTCTCAAGAAATATTCTTCGTATTAATTACAAAAGTTTGAAACTCAAACTTAATAAACAGATGAAAATTGATTTCAATATACATTAACATTTTTACCACACGTCTACGCGACCATGCGTTTAATCGAATAGAATTTTTAGTTATTTGAAATTATGAGTTTAAATTTAATATATAAAAATTCTCTGTAACAAATTTTTGACTGCGGTTATCTCTGAAGGACAAACGATTTTGATGGTTTTTTTATTTTGCTGGTTTGATTCTTACTTAGGACATAGGGTAGGTTTTATTTTCATTCATAATATAAAAAGTACGTGCGTACAAATTACACACGTCAGAAGTGAAACTTCTTTTGCAAACCAATTTTTAAGTCCTGTTTATATTTATATAAATCGAGAACTATTGACTTAGAGGGAGGGAAAAAGGAAGATATGTTAGGAATTTAATGAATTTAATTGTCATTAAAATATTAAAGTATCGAAAATTCATACAAATCATTTATTGAAATCACAAATGACGAATTTTAAATAAAAATGCCACGTGTTTTTTGTCAATATTAGAAAATGTTAATTTGATTTTATTTTTGAATTTAAAATTTAGAAAAGGGAATTTATGATTTTTTTTTATATTTTATGAAAAAAAGTGCATTAAATTGTTAAATGTCGAGTGGCAAATTAAACGACTACCTAACCTTCAAACAAATTAGAATAAAAAATGCTGCACATCTTCGTGACGCCAATCACGCGTTTCATCTGTAAAATATTACCCTCATTCATTTAAATAGATGACACCGTATTTTATGTGTCACATTTAGGTGTACGCAGAAGTTGCAAATTTCAGCTAGTATATAAGATACTGCATCGGCCACCAGTCATAAAAATATAGCAACACGCATATACTATGGACGTACGTTTAATTTAACTGAGTGCTTAAAACCTTTAGATGTATTTAAACCATGGCATTATAAAGTTACCGAGCAGGTAAAAGTACGGAACCACGTTCTTTGTTAATATGTTAAAATTTTAAATCCTTTGTTCTATTTTAATTCGAATAAGTACGGCGCTATCAAGTTAATTTGCATTGAAAATTTTTGACATTATACCATTCATGTAATTTCATATTTATACTACAAGTAATAAGGTAAAAGATAAATATCAAATTATAATTACTGTCTTCTTGCGTAGAAAGGACGCTTCACCCATAGTAGAGAGGTAGGTTTTTAAAGCATAGACTAACCATGCAGGTTGGCAAGTTAAAAGTAACAAAATTTATTCTATTAATAAATGACGTTGTACATTCTTTCATGCAAAATGACGTTTCAAATTGAAACTTATCGAAAAAGTAAACGTCATTTCCATACATTTTTTAAGCGTTAGCAATCTTCGAAAGTGATTTGTCTACGAGCCATGGGCCGAAAGTATGACGATGGCGGCCGCGTGATAATTTTCATTCAATCAATTGATAAAAACGCGGTCGGTCAAATAATAGAATTTAAAATCACATGAAATAAAGTTAGATATTAAATTAAAAGAATCGCGCATGCGCCGAAAATTTGGAGTCTGCGTACTATAATTTATTTTAACATGTAAAATTATGCATTTATTTCTTTCGGTTCTCAAAATAGGGCCGAAAGGACGAACTTTCGATAGAATGATAGATATGATGAATAAATTTAATTAATATCAAATTGTTCTAAACTCGTTAGATGACTGAGTTTACTTTGGATTCTTCTCAGGACAGACCGCGAAGGACTTTTGATTCTTCATAACTTTTGATTTTAAGTCGTTCTTTAATATTATCAATTGTACATTGGAAATAATATATGGGAAAACCTATTTTAATAAAGATTTTCAGAATTTTAATTTGAAATAATACCATAAAAGTTTTATATAATAATTATAAGAGCAAATTGATTATACATATTAAATCATATAATAACTTACAATGAAGATGGTCGTTACGATAGGTAATGATACATTCTTATTCATTGGTTATAAATATACTGCAATAAAGGCTATGACAAAATAGGTTAAACTACTTCATCATAGAATGGGACGTAATGAACGAAGATAGAGATGAAGTACGTTTACCTTGAAGAGAAAGTGGAATGGCCTAAGACTTTAATCCAACGTGACTTCTACAAAACGTTTTACTTGGTGGCCAAATTGCTCAGATTTAAGGTCTTTGTTAAATTAGGATCGTGCTTCTATGTACTTTGGCAAGGTTTTTAATTATTCTAAAAACAACTGATATGCACATAAATAAGGAGAAAGTATGTATACTAGGATGTCTTATTTGTGTCATGTTTAACAACAAATTATTTTAACATCGTTCTTTTACCATTTTGTGGCTTTATTATGGTTACAAAACGACAATATGTGTATTACAAAAAAGAGCAATACGTGGCATAAATATTAATTAGGATCGGATTTTTTTAGGAGACAAATTTAAAGAACATCATTTCATACAGTGCCGTCGCAATATATATTGAATAATATTTTATACATCTGTAATAATATTCTCTTATACAGCAATAATAGTGTAATACACAATTTTAATACAAGAAATAAAAACAAATTTGTAATGCCTTATTTTAGAGAGAAGTTTCTGAAATCATATGTCGTGTTGAGTATACGCATTCTTAATAAAATACCGTAATCAGTCTTAGATTTGCTTCCACATAGTTTTAAGAAATATGTTAAAAACGTCCGATTACAAAAGGAATTTTACAATGTTAAAGATACGCATGTAAGTTAAACACTTTGCAACCCACAAAACTATATTTAAAAGAGTAACCTATATTTAATAGAGAGTTTATTCATTGTATATTATTATTGCAGACGTGCAATAAAGTGTATAAATAAAATAAATAAATAACCGCTGAGTCTCTTGCCGGTTTCTTTACAGCGATATCAACTTTCCGAACGGGTGGTAGATTTGTTACAACCGGACAGACTACTGATGATTCAAAAGTGCTTTTTGAGTCTACTTGAATAAAGAATATTTTAATTTTGATCCTAGTTAAAGTCTTAAGCAGGCCCGATGTGAAGAAATTAGTCTTTTTATCACGTTTCCCTTTTTGTTGCAAAAATATATGACATGAATCTCTATTTGAATCTCTATCAGAAAATTCTTCTCTGTTAGGGAACAAAGTTGAGGTGGTGTTAAATCCCAGTAGGATTATATTTGGAAATTGTCATTTTGAAATTTTCTGCATTGGTGGAGGCTTCGGCCATGGGTTGTATTCAGACTACTAGTGAAGACTTTTATATTGCGGACAGGGCAGCGTTTGAGTGTGATTTCACCTGCTGATAAATGATGATATAAGCTAAAATAGAAAGCGTGCTAAACTGGTCAGAGGTAATTTACCTCATACAGTTTCTTTACAGCTTCGTTTTGGAACATTATTTGTTTGCTTGGCTGTATGTTTGTTTTGTTAAATGTTTTAGCTTCCTAATGTCTTAACCACCCACCAGTCCAGGTAAATTTAAAAACGCTATTTCCTTCATTTGCTCGGCTAGTGAAGAATGTACTCGCACCATTACACCACGAAGGCTTTCAGGTTATTTAATCATTCTTTACATACTGTTGCAAAATTACTGGCGTAGACCTTTAGTAGAGACTCCAGGTTTGAGTCCCGACAAGGGTAAATTTTTAATTTATCAAGGTCTGGGCTGGTGGCTTCGGCTAGTTGTGACACAACTGTCATTATGGTGATGCAGACTTAAAAAAAATAGAGTTCCGGTACGATATCGTGTAGAAACCGTTGGAAGGAAAATTTAGCGCTCTGCCATCGTAAACTGTATCAACACTGCAGGCGTTAACCTGCCTGTAAATTTAGAAATACGAAAATATCTTTTGCAGTAAGGAATCTACATATCTCAATCTAGGTATTACATAAATAAATACGCATTGCAGAAGTCACCCAAAGCTTTGTAAAAATATTTTGTTTAATAAAAGTTTTCGTGAAAAGCATAACTTATTTCAAATTTAATCTAGTATTCCGACTCTTTTAAGAAAAAACGTTCCGCTTGGGGGAAAGTTTATTCGATACAATTACGAAAATCCGAGTGTTAGTTACGACCACACTGTTCACGGAATTCGCGTCCCTTGTTTATACAGATTTAATTTTAAACTTTCCTTTCTTCTCTTCTTTTACTCTAAAAGTATAAAAGTAACCTACATTCTTATAAGCATTATTTCGATCATTAATTTTAATAGGTGATCGTCAAAATACATTCGTTCTAATGTAAAGAAGTTTAATATTTACAGCTAACACATTTATTAGAATAAATATAATAGACGTTAGATTCAATGTACATAATTTTCTTACAAGATTTGTAATACATGAAATTTTTGTACTAATTTATTTATTTTGGAATGAAAGCAGACAATCGTACTCTTTTTATTCTAAAGTTAGCATTGCTTGTCATATGATCTTTCTGATTCTGATATGAAAAGTAACATCATCAGCTATCTATCTGCAAGTGAAAATCTGTTTAGCAGATACGAGTACAAGCAAACAGAAGTTCTAAAAATTAGTTATTTTGTTATAAGGAGTAGATAATGAACCATTTTTGTTTTCTACTAGTCTGTACAATTATATACTGTATAAGACAACCACGCAATTCATTCATTATTAGAAACTGTAAAAGTATTACAACAATATAAATTTTAACTGGCAATTTACTTATACGAAACAGATTTTACGAATTTTAAACACAAGTTTCGACTAAAACGTGTAAAAGGAAGAAGTTGTTCCTATTTTATTTATAACTTTACATTCTCTTACACATTGTATCTTTATGGTATCACATCGTATCACCAAAATAAATTTTAATTGTGTTTGTTGACAATGAATACCAAATCTGGGTATTTTATTGTTTCAATAAACAGAGGTTGTGACGCATTCTTTATTTTTAAGTCTGGTATTTTCAAAGTTAAGCCTTACTGCGATGATACTGTAAAAAAAGCTTTATTCAAATGAAGAAAAAATAAAATGGGAACCCTAACGGCGTATTTTAACCATGTTTATGTGAATGAAAATATTTTTTCCTGTGACTCCCGCACAATGTTGTTTACACGTAAGATGATATAAATTATATTTTTATTGCAGTATTTTTTTACGCCTTGGATGGCATTACCTTCAAGGTTTAGGCAAATATTTTGAATACTCTTACGTTGATACAACGAGCATTTTGATTTGTTACTAATTTTATATACATTTATTTATTTATTTATTTATTTATTTATTTATTTATTTATTTATTTATTTAAAAACAATACAAAATACACTAACGGCTTGCGCCAAATCGTATACAAGTTAGCTTTGTTACAATTTTATGCTGAAATATGCTTATATAACTATTATTTTTATATCTCTTCATAATAAAATACCTTAATTATTTATTCAGATATAAAAAAACGTTCTTTATAAATGACGTTTTCTTTTGTCCGAACACATCAGTATCCTGGATTTGGGCCAGCATTTTATTCAGATGGTCCACTACGCGATGGGTAGGTGCTGCCGACCCGCGACGAGTCCGCGGCTGCTCACCCGACGACAGCAGCCGCGGCCGCCGTCGCGGGCCATCGGCCGCGTTCGCGCCGCACATGTATCGTCTCGGTACCACGAGGCCTACCCGCGCGAGGGCCTGCAGATTGTCCACTTCGCCATTTAATAGCTTATAGTAGTGCACGATAGATAATAGCTTACGCCGGAACTCTAAAGACTCTAAGCCGACCATAGCGCCAATAAAGAAAGATGGATATAAATATGGGTAATATCCATATAGTCTTTTATAAAGATAGCGTCCGAATTTTTTTTGTATTTTTTCCATTAATGTTATGTATTTTGTTTCATATGGGTCCCAAACGATGGACCCATATTC
>JACTOM010000891.1:5346673-5378333 GCA_015832385.1 Elymnias hypermnestra
GGATTAGGCTAAACATCCCGCCTAGGAAGAGGCGGCCCAAACACGTCCTTGACGACCCAGACGACCAGACAGCTATTGACCCTGCCCCGTACACAAACACACACACACAGCGTCTTCGCCGGCGAAGACGAGGTCCCCGCTACCTGACGCACCCCGGCCGCGGCTCCCAGTCGCGGACCCATGGGCGTCAAGATTAAGCACCTGTCCGTTTGTCTTTTTCAGCAGCAGCAAACGTTGCTCTAAGCCTAGGTCCGAGCCTCGCAGGAGGCGCTCTTAGAGCAACGTTTTCCCCCGACGCAGCAGGGCCCTTCTACGGGCCCAGCCTCGGCAGAGCTTCTGCACTCGCCACCCCACTCGGTTAAGCTGTAAAAGCCAGTAGGGCTAACAGCAACTACACACTTCGAATAAAAAAAAAGGGCATTCTTACTCGAAGTTGTGTCCGGTACACACCTTGCGCCCATAAATTATTGGTTATTGTCATTTAATTAATTAATAATTTAGTTTAAAGTACTAAATAATCTCTATGAAAATTGACTGAGGTTGTCTTTATTTAAACGATGGAAGACCAGAATCCGATATACTCTTTATCTCTCCGACTAAGAGAGGTACAAGTAATAACAAAGTATATGTACAAATAGATTGTATCAGCGATTTCTTCCAGACAACCTTAAGGAGTAGAATATTGTGCTAAATTAAGTGAGTGCTGCATAAAAATGTTATTAATATTAACCAGAGTACACATATAACATAATATATAGATAAAATATGAATACATAATATATAAATAAAATATGAATTTGTAATAATATCTATTTTATACGACAAGTAAGGGGAAATGGTATAAAACTTCATTTAAACAAATTTAATGTTGGTGCTCATCTTTTATTCACAGGTAGTACGTTTGACATGATTTCTACACAACTTTGTTATGCTCTTAAAAATAATATTAGCTCTAGAACAATTAGATCAACAGTTGTTACAGGATTCATTTCTGGCATTTAATCAAATATTTATGTGTGATTATGTAAAGCATTTTTATAATGTAGAGGAATATAATAATTTATTCTGTAATCAGTCAAGTCACTGTGTTTACAAAAAAACAACTTATTTATTAAAAACTGATTTTAAAAACAAATATATCTGTCATATTAAAGATTTAATAACTATAAAAAGCTTAGAAACTCGGCGAAGCTTGGCTGAATATCCTTGAAATTTTTCGTTACCTTATTTTATATATGTCGGAGAATAAGAGAGCACGGAGAAGCATTTCTCCGCCGACATAGTTATACATTGGATCCATTATTTAATTTCTTATTCTGTGGGCGATCGTGGGTAATGTTGATACAATCAAACACTTTGTTAATTAGCTCGGATTATAATGTTTAATCACTTAATGTTCCCGATATCAATTTACACAAACTCCTTAACAATAATAGTTAGGAACGCGACTGTTTCAATAGTCGACCACTCCGGCCGACCGCCGCTCGAGAACTGCCGAGAGACGGGCCGGACTGCCACTTATTGACTCTGCCCCCACGCCGATACAAAGATGGCGCCAGCGTTCCACAGACTATTACACACGGACCAGCGATCCACAGACTCTTGCACTACGGCATATATATATTTTATTTTAGAATAAAGAAAGGTAAAAGATAAGTAACAGTCTATTAACTACTGCTGGGCACACTCACACTCGTATAAGACAAAGGGTTTTTATAGCGTAGGCCCACCATGCTTCCCCACTGCTGGTTACCAGATTTGTATGCAATAACAACATAAACTTTGAATACAATAGTTCGTAAAGTAACATTAGTAGTATATTTTGCTAGCAGACGCGGTTAGTAATATTTATTACATAAATATCTACACCATTTTACATCTTAAGATATTGAATTAGAAAAGACTACTTAACATATATTTGAAGTGAATTCTTTTGGCCCATGTGGGTAATGTTTTTACGAAAGCGTCACGAAGATGTGCAGCTTTTTTTATGCTAATTCGTGTGAAGGTTAAGTAGTTTTAATAATTACATATATTATTTAATAATGTAATATACTATTTTTCATAAAATATATAATAAAAATATTTAAGAAATTATCTTTTTTAAATTAAAAAACAAAAATTCATTAATAATTCCTAAAGTTGACAAAAAGCACGTGGCAAATTTATTTACAATTCATCAATTGAGATTTCAATAAATTATTTGTATTAATTTTCGACACTTTTAATCTTTTAATGATGTGTTATTAATTGTATTTTGTAAGCACGTACTTTTAACTTTTTTTTTAATTTCTTACTGAAGAGATACCGACTTATTTTTCAGGTCTAATAGTTTTTTAGTTGAAGCTGATGTTTATAAGAAGCTAGATGTGGTTTTAACCAATAACAAGTGATCAAGGTAATGGACGAGAATATGAGACAGTTATATTCCTGGCAAATAGTTGTCCTATCCATGCAAATTTGTGGTTGTAAGCACTGTTATGCTACAGTTAATGGGTTATTACAGAGAGAGTTGCCAAATTGTATGCAGTTGAATGCCTTTGTGGTCTTATATACATCGTAAATTGTTGTGTTCTGTTATTGTGCAATAAAAGAGTCTCAACATATATATACCCGCAAATTTTATGTTATTCGTTGTACTCGTATAGTGACGTTAACGTAATATAAAGCTTTTTTTAAAGTTCTATGAAAGAGTCTCAACATACTCGTATACCTTCTTATATTACTTTTTCAAAAATACGAAAACAAAAATCAACTATTTCTATATATGTATGTTTTGATATTGCTAAAGAATATACAAGAGAACTTTTGTAAGATATTTTAAATTTACTCTTTTTAGTTCACCAGATAATTAATCTTACAAAAATATGTGATGAAACAATTATTACTCAACGTAGTCTTGCTTTAAAAACATGAGAAGGAGCTGATAAGCTAAGTTTGTTAGTAAAATTTATTATGAATTTTACATTAAAATATAGTTTTTTACATTAATCATTCAAAACTTGTAATGAATATAGGTAATGTTGTGTCATAAGTAGTGTCTGCACACTTAAACACATGTAAAACTTACAATTAAAATATAAAACATGGAATTTAACGAATGTCCAAATGTAATTATTTAATTCAATCTACAATTGGGGTTAACAACATTGTAAGAATTAAAAAGTGGTGTGTTTTCTTTGATTTTAAGTTGATTGAATGTAATCGATCATTCAATTATTGATCGATTGATCATAATAAAATAGTAAATTTAAATCGTAATATAATAATAGATTTAAAGACAGATTGGAGGCCCCAAGGCGAAAACCATATTATACTCCCGAAAGTGTCACGCAATGGCAATAAGGATATATAATGAATTGCCACAACAACTAAAGGATATAAAACAAATCTTTTTAAAATTAAATTAAAGGCTTTTAAATAGACTCGAATAATTTTAAATTATATAACACTATATGACGGAAAACTTAATTGTGTATCTCATGAATATTGTAATAAATATTGATATTATTGCACGCCATCATATGGCCAATTGTTGCGCGTGTGAACTGTAAATGTAACATCCTATTTACCAACAGTACTGAAATAAATGATTTCATTTGAGTCGATAAGTGGGCCATACAAAAATATATATGTCGGAGAATAAGAGAGATAGGAAGCATAAAGCATAGAGGGGTAGAGTTCTCCGCCAACATCGTCATTAATGGCATCCATAATTCAATGTTCCATACTGTGGGTGTTGGTGGGTAATGTTGGTGCAATCAAACACTAATAATTAAATCAGATTATAATGTTCAATCACTTAATGTTCCAGATATAAATTTACATAAACTCATTAACAGTAATAGCTAGAACACGCTACAGTTTCAATAGTCTACCGCTGTGGCGGACCGTCACCCGACAACTCGAGAGACGTGCGCCGGATTGTCACTTATTGACTCTGCCCCATGCCGATAGACAGATGGCGCCAGCGTTCCACAGACTATGGCACTCCAACATACATATGTTCACAAATGACTTCAAATTATTCAGAAATTATAGTCAGCTTTCAGTTCCAAAGGTTGAATAAAGAGCATATTAATAGTAGTCCCCACATACACATATTTACAGAGTTGTATACTTTCAGATGAATCATCCTTTTGGCGTTGGTTTATTTTATTTTATTTATTTATTTATTTATTAAGGATAACTAAAAAATATTACATTTACACATCTAAAAAAAAAATACATAAACAAAGTCGTGGTTAATGTACATTTCAGTAAAAGTTATCACAGCATGTATATAAAATTTTAACTAATGTCAAATTTTAATTTATTTTAGAAACTCACAACTTTTATATGCAATGATTCAGCTGCATATCCTCTTCTGTCTCGTAAACGTCAATCACGACTTTTATTTATAATATTTAGTGTGCACAGACAATAAAATTTTATAATGTGGTACCCGCCGAGTTACTGATCCTGTGGGAATATGAAGAAGCAGAGAGAAGTCGTTATTGAGCCTTTTAAGTCAAAAGCAAATGGTTTGAAAGATCTCGAATTGAGATAGTGATTATAATGGTATAAAACCATCTTCGCATTTTAACTGCCTCATGAAACCAGTTTGGGGAACATCAGTTTAATTGACGATATTTATCACTTAACCTATTAAAGGAAGTATTAAAGTAGCACCAGTGACCGAGGAGTTAAGGAGTGGAAGGCTATCCTGGTATGGACACGTCATGAGAAGGGAAGATAGCCATGTATCCAAGAGCGCTCTTAATATGATGGTAAGCGGCAGGGCCGGGATAAGGCGACCAATAAAAGCGTGTACTGTTTCACACAGTTCATCCACGCTTTTATTGGTAGAGTGTATATATGTAAGGGGTGTGAATGTAGAAATTACAGCCGATAAAGTGAAGTGGCGAAAAGAAACATGCTAGGATAAGGGATAAGGGCAAGGAAATGATAATGAAAAAAAATTGGTTATAATAATTTTCTTGATAAATAGCTTTGTAAGAAATTGATTATTTTTAAATTTATACTCATTCTTTAATTGCTCTTTACAAACTACAGTCGTCTTTATTTGTTAACAAACTTTAATCGTTTCACGCTCTACCTATTTGTTTAAGACAACTACATCAGGTAACGAATTAAATAGTTGTTACTAGTCCAAGAGATAACCGAAGATGTTAATTGATTAAGGCCTACAGGACACGTAGCGTTTTTCTTAATTAAATCAAAGAATCAATAATATAAAAATAACAATAATAAAAACTTAAATGTTTTGTCTAATTTTTACGCTTAAAATTTCTTTTAAAAAAATCCAGAGATTCTTTTAAAGATCCAGTAAATTTATGTGTCCCACGAATTACTTACTTCACTTCACTTCATATGTTTAAATATGGAATATTAAAATGAATTCATATTATCTTCTGCTATTATTATATATTCCTTATCTTACACTTCCGCATTCTCGATTTAGAATAGTATAATACATCAGAACCCTAAAAGTACAGAATTGAAGAAGATAAAGATATGATATGTACTGTAGAGTTACAATCCTAAGGTTTCGTCTCCTAGATTATAGAGCCAGAAAGTTGGTTGCAGTTGTTAACAGAATTTGCGGTTACAGTTGTTTATGCAAAGCCAAATTAATACCGTAGGCTGAATACACTTGCTCAATTCAAAAGTGTAATACGACTTTATGAGTTGTTATACAAGTTGCAATTTGCGTCGAATTTGTTGAAGCTAACGTGAAATACAAGATATTATGCTGTTTTTCATGTTGATCTTTTATCTTAACTAATAATATAAAGAGGGAAAATTTGTATTTTTGTATATAATTATGTATGTAGGTTTGCAACGTTTTCACACAAAAACCACTGGACCGATTTAAAATTTTTTTCACCACTAGAAAGCTGCAGTTTCACTGAGCGAAAAATGGGTATACCTAATAAAAATGCATTAATGTAACCCAAGCTGTGAAAAAATTTGTCACAAAAACTCTTCCATCGCGTGCGCTGGGGACACTATTGATGATAGATCAAAAAAATGTTCTACAGTATTAAAGAAGTATTAATGTCTACAAAATGTCCAACTACTATAGTTATGCCACTATAACAATTTTTGGCTTTTTAAAAGATAATAAAAGCGCCGACAATAATCGAAGTATACTATTCATAATATTCATAAAATAATTTTATTAAAGATCGTTTCAATACCTTAACTTTTTAAATTATTAAAATTGGACATCCCATACAAAAAATATAACGCATTTAAAATTCTAGAGTGTCAAATGTTTGCGTATAGTGAAGTTCTGAGACAGTAAAGTATTACAAATAAATCTCTTCTCTAATATTATACAAGTTTAGCATTTTGAATTTTTGTTTTTATTTTTAACAATTTATTATTGTTTATATTAAGGTGAAAGCTACTGGACCGATTAAAAAATATCTTTCAATACCTGTAGAGTATTTTTAGACATTCGTTAGATACTCGTATATATTCGTTTTAAAGTAAATTCTGTATAATATTGATTAGATTATGAATGTTAGTGTGTATCTAATAATCTGAAAGAAAGTAATTAAAAACTAAGGGAAATAAATCTTTTATTTTAACGAAAATATATCTATACTCCTACTTGGTAGACCTTCCACTGCCATGAGATCGGTATCTATGCGGGTGAAACCGCGGGGCATTGTTAGCAAATGTGCAAATACTCGATTCGCAAACACACGTGCCGGATTCGATATATAGATTGATAATTTCTTTATTACACTGTAAATATACATTTGCATTACTAAATATACACAATTTAAGATAAAGTACAAGAGATGGCTTTATTATTACCTAGCTATTTCTTTCAGGCAACCTTTAGGCAAATGAAAATCCTAGTGTTAAATGTGTTATGGTGTACAATAATATCCAAAGCCATATATAGTTATATATAATACAGACATACATTTACACACTAATCACGCACCGTATAGCAAACTTTTTACGGCACTTTTATATTGGGTTGTTGAATAAGAGCCTTTCATTAAACCAGACCCAGACAATTTCCCAAATTTACCTTGCTAGGAATCGTACTCAGAATATTTGCCAACAAGACGCATACTCACATAATTGCGCCAGCAAGAACGTCAAAACTCTAGGGCATCTATCTTTTACTTTTCTAAAGTGCAAGGTTCTTCAACTCAGCCATGTAATACCAACCATTACACAAATAATGTAAAAAAGTAAAGGTAAATAGCAACCCATTAAGGCTTTCCTACTGCTGGGCGCAGCCCTACTCACTCATAAGAGAGACGGTTCTTAGAACACAGATCCACCACGCTGCTGCACTACAGATTGGCAGGCATAGTACACAAGTGCACTCTCATAGTCCGCTGCGACGGGAATCCGATACGACTGGACAGAGATCAGGGGCAGGACCGACGGCTGAACGTGTTCTCCGAGGCACGAGGGTGGACCACACCACCAACTTCGGGCAAACATTTAGAAAATCCTAATAGAAAACTCAATATTGATTTTTAAATTGGCCCGACCTGATACTCGAACCCTTATGTCTGTAGTCGAACATGCTAACCTATAGACCAATGAGGCACGTGTTTAGTTGTCCGAATGATATATAGTACATAATAGTATCAAATATCCACAATACAACTTTATAAATATACCAGCTGACCCGGCAAAATTTGCACCGCCTCAGAATCAATAAATAAAAAGCTGAATATTAATTGCAGAATGTTTCAATTTTAGTCATAAGTGTGGTCAAAATTTAACTAGAACAAAAATAATTCTTAATAAAAATTCCCAACCTTATTCCCGCCAAAGTCCGTAAAATATTATATGTGCGATCAATTGTTGGTTGTCAATGTCAAATGTCAAAAACAATGTTATTTTAAAGTTAATTCGATTTCTGACAACGTTTGAATTTAATTTAATTAATTTCTAAAGGACGGGACACGTTTGATAGGAATAGTTTTTAAGGGAAAGTGGAATTGTTGTTTTTATTATATTCCAACAATTCTTTTCATATTTACTCACCTTTAAAACCATCTCTGGGCTTCCACAAATAATTTAAAACCAAAATCAGCGAAATCAGTCTAGTCCTCGAGATTTGAATTTGCAATAGTTGCACAAAATTTCAAACCCGACACCAATAGACATAAAGTCTTGATTCAATTACGCAGATAGTCGATATTTATGTTCAGGAAAAACCTTGCTTGGACCAGTCCAGCAAATGGCCGGATGCGTGGGCTGACTAACCGCTACATGCGTAAATAAATATCACAGAAAAAGATGTTTATTTACCTACCAAATCATATAGCTTCAATCCATTATACGTTGTTTTCGCGCAAGTAAGTTTTACGATATAAATATCGATACATTTTAAAGTTTTTAATATATAAAGCGATTGATTCAGTGTCAAACTACATATAAAACATATTACTTTATTAATTCTATTTAAAATATAATCGATGTATCTAATCTTTGGTACCATAATTGTCATTTTTTACGCCGCTTACAGTCGTAATGCTGGGCATAAAAATACCTTCAGTCGTCAACTTTCCTTACGAAATAACTGCTTTAACGATCGTCTAGCAAATTGAAAGTCTTCAGGCGTAATAGTTATGTTCCTGTCTGAAATAATATCGGCACCCACTTCTTAGTATTTTTAAGGGTACTATAAACTATCACGTCAGATATTAAATGAGGTTTAACTGTAATACACAACGTAAACTACAATTATTTTGATACAAAGATATCGAGAAATACATAACAATTGAAATACATACGAGACTTGCACGTAACGTAATGTTATAAGTTGTCAAATTATCCAATAAATAACATTACAAAAAGAATATAAGTAACAAATTATAATTTGGATAAAGAATCCATTAATAGAAAGAAACGTGATAAACAAATAATTCTTCTTATGATTGCAGAAACTCTATAAACAAACATATGTACTAATAAGGTAAGCAAATAATATTTTACATTACTAGCAGACCCGACAGACTTCGTTCTGTCAAAAAGTTTAGAAATATCGCAGATTAAAGTTTTACGAATGATTTTCGAAATTAAATTACAGCAGTACTAATGATCTATAGCTCTTACATTTTGTGTATGTTCAATTTTGTCGGGTTATGACTATTCATTTGATTTTGAACTTTGTGCAGCGGTAATAAAGTGCAAATTGACTCTGTGACGTTAGGAAATCACCCACCCTGCTTAGACAACAGTGTACAGTGTAATTTACCTATCATGACTTACGCTAGTGTCGTTTTCGCACACGTACCAGGATACCACCTGGACCGTATGCAGACACTACAGAATAAATTTATGAGGATGGCTACGGGTACGTCCGTAACAAAGACCTACATAGGGACTTAGAACTCCCCACGATTAGAAGTTATTTAAAAACGCTCTCCGAAAATTATTTCGAGAGAGCCATTAAACATAGTAACCCACTAGTGGTTAACGCGTCCTCTTATACGGCCTATCTCAACACCCGCCTAGGAAGAGGCGGCTCAAACACGTCCTCTACGATTCAGACGACTCGACTACGAGAGACAACCTCCTATATCAGGTAGGGCCCGACATACACACAAGCAATACACACAGTCGGGGACTCCGCCGGCGGAGTCGAGGTCCCCGATTTCTGACGTCACCCGGACGTGGACATCACCCACGTTCCCGGGGGCGCTTTTGATTTTGAAGCGAGCCCTTGTTAGGGCTCGCACTCTAAAAGTGGCGGCCTCCATAAGAGCCCGTCCATCTTCCGGTTACGCTGTAAAAGCCAGTAGGGCTAACAGCTAAATTCACTCGGAACAAAAAAAAAAGTGTAATTTATTATGAACTTTATAAAATAGCAATAAACGTCAAATTGACTCTTCAGTTAGAAAAGGTTTGTATGAAAAACAGAAAAGGATTGTTTTCCCCTGCAGTTATTCGAACTTTAACCATCGCGCCGTAACAACTTCAACGAACAATAAAAAAAAGAATTAGCAAAATTGACCCAGGTGTTGTTGAGTTATGCACTTACCAACACATTTTGCGATTCATTTTTATATTATAGATTAATTTTTAATTTCAATATAAATTTCTACGACAACTATATAAAAAGAAAAAAACTTAAAAGAGCGTGCGCACAAATTACACATGTCAGAAGTTAAACTTCTTTGGCAAACCAATTTTTAAGTCTTGTTTATTTTTTTAAGACTTAGAGGGAGCGAAAAAGGAAGATATGTTAAGAATTTAATTGTCGTTAAAAGTGTCGAAAATTCATACGAAATGGCACGTGATTTTTGTCAACATTAGAAATATTCATTAAATTTTGTTTAAAAGTAAAACTAAGTAGCAGCCCATTAACGTCTCACTCCAAGGAGCGAGGGTTTTTAAAGGATAGACCCACCACGCTGCTCCACTGCGGATTGGCAGGCATAGTACACAAAAAATGTACTCTCTATTCCTTCACTCTCATAGTGTGATGTGACGGGAATCCAACACAACCGGAAAGAGATCAGGCGCAGGACCCACGGCTTAACGTGCTCTCCGAGGCACGGGGGTGGATCACACCGCCAACTTCCCAACTTCGTTCAAATATTGAGAAAATCTTAATAAAAAATCAATATTGATTTTTGAATTGGCCCGACCCGGGACTCGAACCCAGGACCTCATGTCTGTAGTCGAACATGCTAACCACTAGACCAATGAGGCAGTTAAAATTTTGTTTATGAACTCAAAATTTAGAAACGAGTATTTATGAAATATTTTCATTTTGCATAAATGGTGTGGGCAGTGGCAAATAAAAATGCCACATGTTATTTGTAAATATTACACCTACCTAACCTACCTAACCTTCAAACGAATTAGCATAAAAAACGCTGCACATCTGCGTGACGCTAACCAAGCATTTTAAAATCCACGATTTTTAATATTCAAATAATTCGAAATTAGTAAAATGTTTACCATACAATAACTAATTTTTAATTTAATTCCCCAAAACTATACTTCATACTAACTTTTCCCCAAATTATGTACCACCACGAGAACTATACCAATATCTTTGGGACTGTATATTTTACAGTAAAAATATATGGTTAAAATATTTTATATAAAAACATTAACAAGTGGTGTATGAAATTGTTCTTATATGATTCATGACTTTGGTACAAAAATGCATGTATCATATGTGATACAACTTATATATATAACTAGATATATTCTTTAATCGAAGCTTCTAGCTACATAATATCATAAGAGTCACCTTATTCAATGTTGACACAAGATTTACAACGTAACGTAAACAAAATAAATTCGTGTTAAAATATACGTCAACAGCATTATCAAAATAAAAATGTAAATTATGCTATTAAATAAAATTTATGATATGCCACTATTATTTAAAACATATTACAAAATTAATCCATGGTATCAGTACTGTGGACAGTACGCCAGTCTGTTTGAATTCATCGTTCTGAGTGCACGCTATACAGTCCCCGGCGCTTTCGTGAAAATTTAAGAAAAAGTTCACTTTCTGAAAGTTCACAATAAATCTCTAGCGTTTCCCATTTTTTATATTAAAATTTTTTAGCTTCGAGGTTTTGTATTTATTGAAAAAGTTTCGTGATTTCTCTTCTTTAATTAAAAAAGTTCAATCGCATTGAGAACATTTGGTAAGTAGAATTAATTACTAACAATACTTTTATTTGTTATAAAGATTACGAATTACTTGAAATTAACAACTCTTTGTCAGTACGAAATAAGTAACCAATTCTTTTAAGGTACGGAAAATCTGAAACTTAATCTTGTTTTTCATTACAAAAATACCAAAATTCTTTATTTCGATAACAAAACTAAACCCAATCCAATAAAGATCTTTTTCTATTGCTTAAAAACTACAAATTTGGAAATATTTAGATTGAATTTTGCGTGTTGTCATTTGAAATATGAAAAAAATCACAAGATTTCACATCAATCTGCAAAAACAAATCGATGGCCCCTACGTATAAACGGTCTACTCGCATTTACAACATTTTGAAGTTTTTGTTATTTTTTATTATTTATTTTGAAAATCGTAATGCTTGTAAAATATGATTAAAGAAAGTTTAATAAGTACAAAAGTCTTACAAAATTGGATGTTTATAATTGCATTTTTATATGTAGGAGCCCTCGAAATATTTCGAACTAGTTTTAATACAAATTATCATTTGTTTATGTAACTCACGAGAAAATCAGCGAATAACTTTTACTGTAACAGTATAATTTGAAAAAATAAACTGTTCTCTAACAAAGCTATACTATCGTTCAATAAATTTAAACATTTGTAGAGACAGATAAAATTGAACTGCCATTGTTTATCTTGCATTATAGATTACATTTTTTGATAAAAACATGTTTTACAGTTGCAATATTTATATACATAATACGAAGGAATTGAGGTCGTAAGTGACGTTGATTTTGCTACTGGATCACAATATTATTAATAACTAAGGCCATATCAGACAATATTACTATAGTTACTACGATATTATTTAATGATTGTGTGGTTAGCGTACATTTGTAAACTGCTAGATATGTTTCATATTTAAACTTTAGCACGTACTTCCTGTGCCGTCGGAAATTCATAGAGGTTATTCGCGTTTGCTTCCGAAATACCATCGCCGTTTTAAAATGTACTCTATAAATAATACTATTTTCTATTACGTTTATATAAGTAATATTTCCTCATTGGTGTAGTGGTTAGCATGTTCGACTACAGACATGAGGTCCTGGGTTCGAGTCCCGAGTCGGGCCAATTCAAAAATGGATATTGAGTTTTCTATTAAGATTTTCTCAATATTAGCCCGAAGTTGGGAAATCGGCGGTGTGATCCACCCCCGTGCCTCGGAGAGCACGTTAAGCCGTCGGTCCTGCGCCTGATCTCTCTCCGGTTGTGTCGAATTACCGTCACATCGGGCTATGAGAGTGAAGGAATAGAGAGTACACTTGTGTACTATGCCTGCCAATCCGCAGTNACATGTTTTATAGTTGCAATATTTATATACATAATACGAAGGAATTGAGGTCGCAAGTGACATTGATTTTGCTACTAGATCACAACATTATTAATAACTAAGGCCATATCAGGCAATATTACTATAGTTACTACGATATTATTTAATGATTGTGTGGTTAGGTTAGCTTACATCTCTGAACTGCTAGATATGTTTAATATTTAAACTTTAGCACGTACTTCCTGTACCATCGGAAATTCATAGAGGTTATTCGCGTTTGCTTCCGAAATACCATCGCCGTTTCAAAATGTGCTCTATAAATAATACTATTTTCTATTACGTTTATATAAGTAATATTTCCATATTGGACTTTTTTATTTTGTGGAACTGAAGTAATAAATGTAACGACCTATTAACGTCGTACTTCACATACTAACATTATTACAAATTAAGAGAGTTCTTGTTTTGCAGTACATTATTAACACTTAAATCCTTTGCTACGAGAAGAACCCGTAGACTATATCTGTGTTTACCAGCACTTTTATTCTTTTATTACATCTTACGGTATATTACTATTATACAATATATAGTTTTTTTTCCATTATCAGTACTGATTCATTTATCTACTGTTTGATTTTCGTAAATAATAATTGTGTAAGCTATTTTTCTAGAGCTTCTTTCTATTTGTGTTATAGGACGCTCTTATACGGATAATACGATTGCATACTTATTAAATTATAATACACTAACTGTTCTTTTAGGTGTTAACCGCGTAATTCCCGAGCCCGGTGGTTATATGGAGAATAGTGGAGTGCGTTTAGATCGACAGGTGCCACAGAATTAATTTTGCGAAGTTTTAAATGATTCTGGCTGATGTTAGTTGTTATAACCTATAAGTATTATAAATTTAGTACCACTCCTTGTGTTACTGTTATATAAGTGATCATGATATTAAGGTAGGCATTTTAAAGTAGGTAAGTAGCAGCCTTTTAATGTCCCTCTGCAGGGCACAGACCACCCGACTAATAGAAAAGAGGGATTATAGACCCAACACTCTGCTACACTTGCAGATTGATATTTATTTATAAAGAATCAATGAGGCGTGAGTTTAAAGTAACATAATAATGTAAATATAAAAGATAACAGACGCTTAGACTTTCATATTAAGAAGGGAAGAAACTTACATGAAAACGATTCCTTTAACCAGCATTTTTCTTAAGACCCTAACTAATGTTGGGGTCTTAAGAAAAAGCGACGGGCCCTGTTTAAAGCCGCTTTGTTTCATTACACAATATTACTGCAACAACATGAAACATGAATGACTATTTTACATAATAAAAAAATTAAACTTGTGATAGTTTTACCACATAAGCGATAACGTTTCATGAAATATTTTTTAATTCATTGTTTAATTATATTGATTACTAGCTAACCCGGCAAACTTTCCTCAGGATCCATAAATAAAAAAAGCTGAATGATAACTTCAGAATGTTCCAACTTTAATAGAAAATGTGGTCAAAACTTAACCCAAACAGGAATTAATAATCAAAAAAATCCGATCTTTACGCTTCGATTCCCGCCAACACCTAGATATTATAGTTACAATCAGAAATTGTTGGTTGTCAATGTCAAAAGCAAATTAAAAAGAACAAATTATTTTAAACTTAAAATGATTTCTAAGCGACGAGACAATCATCAAACGACATTTAGGAATAGTTTCTTTAAATAAATAATAAAAAAACCAAATTAGCCAAATCAGTGCAGCTGCTCATGAGTTTTAGTTAAGCTAAGGACAAACAATGAATTTATATATATACAAGCTGTCCCAGTAAACGTTGTTTTGTCATATAATTACTATTATCGCTATTGAAAAATTGGGGTTGGTGTTCAATACTTAGAAAGATGAAAATTAATGTTTGTATGTATGTTTGTGTGCTGTATCACAAAAAAATAAAAGTAAAAAAAAAATTGACAAAAAAAAAAACAAAAAATCAAATTTTGGATCTTCCTTAACATTTAGAGGTTTGAAAAATAGATAGTAGCCGATTCTCAGACCTACCGAATACACATATAAAATTTGGTGCAAATCGGTAAAGCCGTATCAGAGGAGTACGGTAACTAATATTGTGACAGGGAAATTTTATATATTAGAATATATATATAAATCAGCTACTTACTATATAAATGACTATCAAATGGTAATATAATTATAGTTCAATAATGCCACGTAGGCCCAGACAATATGTTTTCATAATCGTCTTGTCCTCTGGCCTCTGTATATCTTTCGCATCAAATTAAAAAATAATGATAATAAGTTCACGATAAACTTTGGCCTTTATATGTACTCTAAATGTACTCTGTATGACAACTAAATTTGAGCTTAATGTAGAGTGTTTAACGTTTACTTATACTTAACGTATGTTTAAGACCAGATAAGATATCTCATAAAACAATTGTAATTTTTAAAATTCCACGATAGTTCTATATGGCAAAAAGATGCAATTCATTCAAATTGAGCATGATAATTATAGAAAACATTAACGTAGTATTTGTATTAGAATATTAGCAAACCTTATGTAATATCAATTACACGCTTTTATATAGATAGATAAATAGATAGTATGCTATATTAAACACCACAAGAGAAACAATAATAATACAATGACTTATGTAATTCTAATTATATGTATATGTATTATATGTATTCTTCCCTTCTTTTAACGCCATATTTTAGGGTGTAATAGGTTAAAAAACAATTTGACGCGTTAGCATACGTATTTTTAAAAATATACTGCTATCAAATTGGGACTCCATAGAATCAACATTCGGAACCGGTGATTTCTTTTTTGTTTTTATTTAACAGCTTTTTATTTATAATCTTTTGTAGAAAAATGCTTCTAATATATCAAGTACCCTATAAACAGTCTTTGTTTTTCTTAAATTTATTTTTTTCTTTAAAACGTAGAACAAGCGTTTTTAGGAACCATTAAATGGAGACTGAAATAAATCATTAGTAATCAGTAACATTTCTATACATCTCCCAATAACCAAATATGACAGCCACTTGCTATCGAAAACAATGTTACATCGTATCTCGTACCTAAATACGATATGATTCTGTAACCTATCTGAATATTTGATCGATACGAAATTTAGAGATATGTACAAGCCTTATTGTTAATAAAATGACTTTCTTATCTATCGCATATGGTTAATTCCCAGTCGCTGTCCTATGAAAACCATTTTAATTGCAAATATTATGAATAATTTTGTAGACTGACTTGGATATGAGATTATTTTATCATATACAGTCTTACACTTGACTTTTATCTCCATTGATAGTAAATACTGATACTATACTTTTTGAACGATGAAATTGGACAATAAGTAATAAAATTCAAGAGGAAATTGCAATATTAGAGCCGTACCCACACAAGATACAATATTTATTCAACTGTAGATCATTTTCTATTTCATGATTTCTATGTTTTTTTAATCCTTCCTCTTGAAATCTATCACTCAATTAATAAATCAAGTCAAAAATCAAAATATTCTTTATTCAAGTAGGCTCAAAAAGCCCTTTTGAAATTCAATAGTCTGTCCGTTGCTATCAAATGTAATTTACCACCTGTTCGGAAAGTTCATTCCGTTAAGTAGAAACCGGCAAGAAACTCAACGGTTACTCTTTTAGAGATAGTTGTGTATGTTACAATGTGTAATATTTTGCTTCTGTGTGCAACTGCAATATACCCCAAACATTTTTATCGTTCAAATAATCTTCATTACATTAACATTATAATATGCGTCTTGTAAAATAATGTTTTTGACATATTTTTTAAAACTATGCGTAGGCAAGTCTAAAACTAATAGCGGTATCTTATTAAAAATGCGTATACTTGACCCGATAAATGATTTCTGAACCTTCTTCACTCTAAAATATGGGATTACAAGTTTGTTTTTATTTCTAGAATCAAAATTGTGTATTTCACTTTTTTTAGTGAATATTATTAACAACTATATCAATTGATTACTACTACAGATCTCCTAGTGCTTAACTTTACTCCATATGTCGTATGATGTCTTCCACATGATTTCTATGAACATTGGAAAATATTTATAGAAATGGAAATGTATAAAATGTCGATCTATTCTTATGCAGGATGTATCTTGACAAATCAATCAATGGTGGTCGAGCGATGGGGTTATCTCAATCCCCATCGAATTGATTTCCATATAAGCTTCACTCATTCAAAAGTTGATTGGACTTCTAGGAGATTTTAATCAAACTTGATTTTGACTGAAAGTTTAAAGGTATAATAAGCGCGTAAATTATTAGACTACTTGCATAAAACAAACTATGATCGAAATCCTTATGGTTTGGTTATATCCAAAATCTTTAGTTTAAATTTCAATAAAAATCACAAATGACTTTTGAATATCAACGATCAAATCGATGGGGATCGAGATCACCATTACTCGGTCACGGTTGCTCCACTTGACTAGATACTCCCTGAATTCAATCACCATATTTTAAAGCTTTAAAAATCTATAACTATCAAACTTCAGAGACCTTAAGTGACTCTTTTACTTTGAGAATGTATAATTAACAATGACGTACAACCTTCGATCACCGTTATTGATCGAAGGTAAAAAAAGATATGGCGCATTGGATCGGATTACGGACATTTATTAATACTTAAATAGTAATTATTCGTTCAAATATTTAACGTTGTCGTTACGGTACAAAGTGATATTTGTTTGTTAATATCAAACACATTAGTGGGATACTAACTATATATTCACAGATGTATTATTATTTCTGCATTAAAGGTCCAGAAATAAATAAAATATTAAGAAATTGTGTTGTTACATTAAAAAAATTATACATATCAGGTTGAATGAAAAGAGATATGGTTCTTTTAACACAAGTCTTTAAATAAGAACAAAGACCTACTATTGACTTACTATTGAAACTATTTAAATGCTCTAAAAACTCTCTCTCCTGTGAGTCAGAAGATCTGTGCCCAGCAGTGGGAAGTTAATGGGCTTATACAAGCATAATCATTGGACTCTGTTTACTGAGTAAGTAGGTTTTAATTTAAATGACTAATTACTCTTCATTGTACAGATATTTCTTAGATTTACTGGATAATTTTCTGGGAATTTGTGAAGTCGGCCATTTTTTAGATTTTAGTGATCTCTTTATGTATAAAGGTCACTCGCGCCGCTCTTCCGAAAACTGACGTCCTTTACCAACAGGTTTTTGACAATATGTCCTCTCCAATTTCTTTTACAATAATACAAATATAGAATTAAACTAGAGAAAATTTCTCCTGCAATTTATAACTCCCGGAAAACTTTCCAAGTAACCCCTTTATTTCGGACCAAACGACTTTACTAATACGGTTAGATTGTAATTTTATGTTAGCAACCGTACAAGTTCTTATCAACAAAAAAGGCATGTTCTCCCTATGTGGTAAGCTAAGTATTCGGATTTATTTTCAGGAAGGTCAAATTTAAGCTTTTATTATATTTCTTAAATGAATCAAATCACGTCTGGTTTTTCCGGTCATTGTAGTTAGCAACCAAAAAAAGTTCATTTATTATTTAATTATTTGAACTTTATATCGCAAAACAGATAAAGCAGGGAGTACTTTCTGTACATTTAAAATCTGATATTAAAAAGTTAAATTATTAAATGTTTTAGATAAGTTTAAATGAAACTGTAAAAATTCAGAAAGTGAACAAGCACGAATTTGCATTTGACACGGCCATACTTTACCAAAATTATTACTGTAAAATGATACTTTTTAATATCAGCTTTTAAATGTACAAAAATTAGCACATTACTTTATCTTCCTTACAAAATATAAGTAAACAATAAACGAAAACCGCACGAACTTTTTTGGATGCATAATCTATATATATAAAAGAGATATCCAGGTATCTATTGATTCATCATGATATCTCTGGAACCATAAGATGTAGAGACAAGTCTCTAATGGAATAATCCTACCAAATTTCAAGAAATTTGGTAGGATTATTACATTTGACGAGTAGATGCCAGCTAAGAACGGATTTCACGAAATTATACCCGCAAGGGGGGTTGCGGGGGTGTCAATTAATATAAATCAAATTTTCACATAACATAAAAATTCAAACTTCACATTTACAAACTACATCTTTTATAGTATGTAAAACTTGGTGAATTTTTTTTGACATGATGTAATCTATCAAAAGTAAATTTTAGGAAATTCCACCCTCAAAGGGCGGTGCGGGAATGCTTCTTATTTGTAAAACAATTGAAAAATGCTACCAAAAAAACATTCCTCGCAGACTAAGTCGCGGGTTCAGTTAGTAAATAAATAAAAGAAAAAAAGGTAAAGTCTTTTTGCCTTAGTTCCAAACAAAGTAAGACTGTGCTTGACCTTGGATATCTACAGAATTGTCTGATAATTGCGTATTACATAGATAATCAATCTATCCACCCACATATTATAAGTGATTCACCCTCCAATTTCTGGAGGTCAGAGTACAATCACTGCTAATAGTAATTAATCTTGTTAAAAGCAATAAGTGCGATCAGCAAATAAATAAAAGAAATATATTTTGTACAAATTGACCGATCACAGACATACATTTCATTGCTAACAAGTTATTTTTTGTTTGAAATAAGGATCAAATAAAAAAGGAACTTGGCAACTTGTATGAAAAATTAAAGTCATTTCCTATGTCATATAACATAAAAATAAACTTATAATACGTAGAAAAAACCTCTAAATATTTTACGTGAAATTTTCATAGATGATGCTTTGCAATTATTTGAACATTTAATTTTCATTAATGAATCACTATTTAAAAAACTTTCAATACCAAGTGTCTATTACAAGTTTAAACAAATGTATTGAACTAGAGTATGTAAATAAAAATTGTTTTATTACTTGAAAATTTGAACAAGATATGTAAATAGTGATTGATTTATTTATTTATTTATACTTTATTGTACCACCACACAAAGTAATTATACATTAGGAAGGAGACTTAAACTATGTAAATTAGTGACGGACAAAAGGCGGTCTTATCGCTTTAAAGCGATTTCTTCCAGACAACCTTAAGGAAGGAGACTTAGTTAAGAGTTTAAAGGTAGGTGGTGAATAATAAATACACTACATACATTCGTACATAAATATGTCTAAAAATAGATAGAGATTGTGAGATGGTAGTAGGGATTGAATCAACGATTACTTGAGTTAGTCTGAAATTGTACTTTAATGTTTTGAGGGCCATAAAAAAAGTAGAAACACACTTTGATACCCTAAGTTATAAAAACAAATACACAAAAAAGCTGCAACTTTTTCACGACTTTCCGAAATTTTATTGTTTGTACCATTCAAAAAGTTATTTGAACTATCATTAATTTGCTGAAACGAATCGACCTTTTTTTAAGACATAGGGCTTCTAATGAATAGCATGAATTTTTCCAGACTACAATAGGCTGGAAAGTAAGTGTATAAGGCGTGATGGTTGATAATTCAAAGGCTTATATAGAGATAAAAATCTGGACAACACTTTGTTAATTATTTAAAATCTCCTAAGTGATTTAATGTTACAACAACGACTTTGGCTTAGTAAACTAACAATAGGTTTCACTGCCTCACTGTCACTCGCTTCGCTAGCAGAGCTTCCAGGTTCGATCCCAGCAAACTCTCCGGCATAAAGCGAAGAGTGTAATAACGGTTAGAGTAATACGGGGGTACCGTACAATTTATTGGACGGCGGTGACTCTCTTGGCGGGCGATCCCCCATGGGAGCTGCGGGCTCCAAAGGCCCTGTCTCCTACGACGACCCAGACCGGAAGTTCAGGGCTTTCGCCGACAGAGCTCTGATCGAAAAATAGAGGGAAGATCTTGGATTTACAACTTGGCTACTTCGGCAAATACCAGGTCGTTGGCCGTAAAGAAACGCCCGCCTGTCACGAGTGGCGGAGTGTCCAGCGTGGACATCCCAGCGGCATATTTTGTTGTCGCTGGTTAGAGGAAATTTTTCATTGTAGAGCATAATTGGGGTAATGCTCACCAGTGAAGTTGGGTGGAAGGCGGTTGCCTTTTTTTGCGAGACCGTCATCTCGCTGAAGGAGTCAAATGAGAGGCTAATTTTCCTTCGTCGTAAACGTACTTCCCAACGCATAAAGTTGGCAAATTTGGAAAATTGTGTTTTCTATTTTATTAGAAAGAAAGAAACATTTATTCTGTAATGTTGTTACAAACAGTATACAAAGTTACACCCCACAAAGACCTTACGCCAAGCATAAAATCGATACTATGCTATATCGACACCATCAAGAGGTAAATCACGTATTACCGGGGTAACTCTCTACCGTCTTAGACTCAATCATCAATGAAATAAATAATCATTAGTAAAAACACAATCAAACGCTAAACTATTGTGCGATTGTTTGTTCTTTTTGAAATTGATTCTGCGACTAGAAAGATATATCAACCAAGGACAATAGAAACTATTCTGGGTTTAATTAAACCCTTAATATCAGCCACTATTGTTTCGCCAACATTGTTTTTCGTATGCAAAGCAACGAGAAATCTTCAATTTCAGATACATATCCTCTGTTTTCATGTCCCACTACACGTTTCCAAAGCAAATATGAAAATTTCGATTTGAGCATACCAACACTGCAACACTGTGTGAAAATAGCAATGGAAAATATAAGATATATTATAAAATAAATGGATTTTGTTGTTTATTTCTAAAACATTACAATAGAAGGACCGTGTGTGTAATTCGTTTGAAAATAACATCCTCTTATTTGCATCTGCTAATGGAATTTTTGAATGAAATCAATTACCGTACGTTTTGTGAACCAAATTAGGCAATTCATAGAGATTGTGTATGTCATCATTTAATTAAATTCCGAAAAACATCGCAGTAATATGAAGTTATTTAAAATTATGAGAGCTCTATTATCAATTCATCAAATAGGTTTACCATACACAATATCGCAGCGCGATATTTTGGCTTGTTCGTTTACAGACTAAAGGTTCTGAGTTCGCGACCTGGGTCGTGCGAATTCAAAATCTATATTAACTTTTCTATTAAGATATTGTCAGTATTTGCCCGAAGTTGGGAAAATGACGGTGTGATCCACCCCAGTGCCTCGAAGAGCACATTAAGCCGTCGGTCCTATGCCTGATCCTTCTCCGGTCGTGTCGGATTACCGTTAGATTACCGTGGTGGGTCCGTGCTCTATAAATCCTCTCTCCTATAAGTGAGGAAGCCTGTGCACAGATGTGGGACTCTAACAGGCTGCAACTTTACTATGGTATTAATATTATAAATAATATAAGCTTTTGTTAGCCAGTTTTAACAGTGTGTTATTAAAATATTCTCTCCCTCGAATATAGATATTTTGCAAATGACAGTGTTAATTGGATTTCCAGAGCTAGTAAATCGATGTTTAAAATTCTTTTTTAATTTGTTTTATTTTGCGTTATTTGATAATATTAAAAACTTATGTCGAGAAAAGAGGCTGAAACATTTAATGACATTAGCCAGCTGTTACGCGCGTAGACGCTGTTTCTCAGATTATTTGGCTCTCATTTTTATATAATGTTAATATTTGAAACTCTGTTTAAGATATACGCTGAAAGACTGTCACCCACAACTTACAAGTTAAAAGTAAAATTACAAAATTAAGAGCTAAAGAACTAATAAATAATTTTTTTTTTAAAAATCCTACATCAGATGCCAATGTACTTTTTTCGGAAATACGATTATTAAATCAATTAAATTTAAACAATAAGTCATGATTACAACAATAACTGCCTCATCGGTCTAGTGGTTAGCATGTTCGGCTACAGACATGAGGTCCTGGGTTCCAGTCCCGAGTCGGGCGAATTTAAAACTCGATATATGCCCGAAGTTGAGAAGTTGGCGGTGTGCAGTGCCTCGGAGAGCACGTTAAGCCATCGGCCCTGGCCTGATCTTATACCCGTATCCGACACGACCGGAGAAAGATCTGGCATAGTCCGACGTGACGGGTCCCGTCGGACTATGCGAGTGAAGGAATAGAGTGTACACTCGTATATTATTCATGCCGACTCGTATTAGAGCAGCGTGGTGGGTCTGGACTCTAATAACCCTCTCTCCTATCAGCGAGGAGACATGTCCCCAGCAGAGGGACTAATGCTAATACTACTTACCTTACCATGACTACAACACATAATTTTATACAATTTAAGTAAGTAAATAAACGGACTACATTTTACTACTCAATTAAACCATTATATATTACGCGATTTCTTTCTTTTATTATTTGAAATTTTAAAAACATCTTGACAGCAATTTCAACGCGTTGGCTCTCTCTAAAGTTGGAGTAACTCATTAGTATATGGTTGCATATAACCACTTGAGTGTCAGACTAAATATAGCATAGACAAAGTAAACGACATTTTAACTAGAACTAATTTCTCTTTACCAATTTTTGGCCAAAGAAATTTATAACGTTATTGTCAACTGAGTCACACGTATACTAAAGTAGCTGTCCCTCGTGGTTACTCGCGTAGTTCACGATCCCTTAGGAATACTGAGAAAGCAGTACATGTTAATTGCGAATAATTTTAAAGATATCCTGATTAGTGAGCTGATTTAGATCTAAAAAGCCGGATTAGGACACTCGGTCGAATGGTTTCAAAGACTATAACGGGATTACATTTTAAGTACATAACTGCACTTAATACTCTTTTTTTGTTATATGCTTAAATTATATATTCGACAATCAGCCCTTCCTTCGTTACAGCTCGACTAAGGCCTCCCTCTAATGCTTACCATCTGTAGGGATCCTTTGCTGTACGTAGCCGTTTTGGTCCTGCTACTTTCTTCAGGTCGTTTTATTGGTCTTCCATTACTTCTTTTGCTTTCCGTCAGGTACCATTTAGTTATTATTCTCGTCCATTTTTCCTTCTTTTCCTTCATCGTGTGTCCAATCTGATTGTACATTTCTGAACTTGTTTTTTTCTTTTATGCTTCTTAAATTTATTTTGTCTATTTGGTTTAATCCCGATACACTTCTCACTATTCCGTTATTTCTGTTATTTATTTTGTTTTTTTGATGCTCAGATATCATACTGAGTAATACAAAAAGTGAATAAGCTTGCGCTGGCGTAACTGCATTATATTTCGCTTTTCGAGTCTTACAGTTGTTTGTATTAAATCAAAGGCAAATAACTTTAAGAGTTGCAAAACAAATATGCAAGCTATTTATATTAAAGAGTAGAATGTCGCATCTACGTTGAACGCCATTTAAACGCAGAGACTTAAACCTTATTTTAGAAATATGCGCCTCGAACGAACGACTTAAAGAAAAATAGTTTATAAACAATTTCTTATTCAATTTAACAAACCTAAAAGTGTTTCATATGTAATTTTATAGAGTTTAAATAATAGTTAACGTAGAATAGGCACTGAAATATATATTTTTGGTATTGAATTAAAAAATATATACTCTACGGCCCTTTTCAGTTTATTACTGAGTCTGTCTGTGCTGCTGGCGCAGCGTCATTGGTTTAGAGTTTAGCTTGTTCGACTACAGACATGAAGTCCTGGGTTCGAGTCCCGGGTCGGGTCAATTAAAAAATCATTATTGAGTTTTCTACTAAGATATTTCAATATTTGCCCGAAATGGGAAAGTTGGCGGTGTGCTTCGTGCCTTAGAGAGCACGTTAAGCCATCGGTCCTGATCCGCCCGGTCTGATCTCTCTTTGGTCGTATCGGATTTCCATCACATCGGACTATGAGAGTGAAGGAATAGAGAGTGCACTTGTGTACTATGCCTGCTAATCCGCAGTGGAGCAGCGTGGTTGATCTATGCTCTAAAAACCCTCTCTCATATGAGTAAGGAGGCCTGTTGGCAGCAGCGAGACGTTAATGGGCTGCTACTTACCTTACTGAATCTGTATAAACCAAATAATATTTTCATTTAAATCCTTTTATGTTTTTGGACAGAATCTATTAGAACTGAAAAAATAACAGAAAGTATACTACAGTACCTAATCTCTTGAGAAACCTCATCCATCATAGGGGCAGAGAATTCAAAACCCACCACGCTGTTCCAGTGTGGATTTGCTGGCTACACTTATCCCAAAACTATATAACTTAACTATATTAATTTTTTAACAAAAATTTCTCAATAGTATTTTATAAAAAAAACATGTGATTCTTGACCAGGTGTGAACGTGTGACTTTTAACAAGATGCCATAGCTCTATCCCTTGGAATACTACAACTCGGTACCAATAATGCTTTGTACAATATTATTGATAAAGCGTTACTTTGTAGTTTCCATTTATATCATAGTTTGGTTAGTTTTTATATCACTGACTTAAATATAAAAGCTGAATTTAAAATTATAACTTCCTTTTGAAGTTTGAAAACTCGATACCGTTCTTTAGTATCTCGTAACGGTAAAGTTTAAGTGGAATCGTGCCATCAATATTAATCGAATTTAAATAAGAACTAGTATTGGTGAAACCGATATGAAAATAATGGGCAAACTTCCAAAAGGGTTTCTATTTAATATTTTTCGTCCCAGCTTAAAGAAACATGAGCGTAAATTCTATAAAAACAGTTAAAACGAAAACATTTATTTTGTTCCTTCTATTTAACATAATTTGCTGCTTTTAAATAAAAGTGAGACAATTCCATAAATATAACTTTACCGGAGAGCCGTTGTAAAATTAAACAATCTGTTGAAGTGAACCAATGACATTTTTTTTGTATTTGATCGATATGAATATGAGTGTCTAACGCAAGGAAACGTAGACTATTCTTGATAGTCTAAAATATTGAAAATCATGAATTGTGTGATTATTCACCTAAAGTCAAAATGTAAAATATGTGCCGATAAAAATATACAAACGAGCATAGTAATTATTATTAATGAGCTTAATAGGTTCCTTGCACAAGTCAACATTTGTATGCTATATTTCTCTACTCCTCATATTTGATTGAAAAAGAAACAGATTAGCTGTAATATACTCAATACATTTACATACGTCTACGTGTAGATTTTTTTTATTGCCGACAGGTTAGCGCTTGCTTGTGATTAAACCTGATGGGAAGTGATGATACAGTCTAAGATGGCAGCGCGGTAATCTGGTAAGACGCAACTTACCTCTTACAGTTTCTACACAGTACCGTAAAAGTAAGTAGCAGCCCATTAACGTGTATTTCAAATAAAAGAAATTGATACGATAAAATAGCTTCATATTTATATCAATCACTAGTTCATTTATTTCCTTTGGTATATATAATTGTGTGAAAGGCCGTCTCTTTGTTTGTCACTATATCGCAAAAAGAAACCTCTGTATAAAAACATTTAAGTTCCGGCTACTCGTAGAAGTAAATGAGTTATTCGCCTATTTGTTTTATATAAATAAATATATTTATGTATATAAGAGATATCCAGGTATTGACTTATCCATCTATTTACAAGAGATGAATGTATGATGGATGGCAATATTTTAATAGATGGGAAACAAGTAAAAGAGGTGAAAGAATTTGTATACTTAATGTATAAAATATGGAACATGTGAAAGTGATATTGAAAGGAGAGTGATTGCAGGGAATATAGTAAATGGTGCTCTGCATGCCTCTATGAATAGCCTGATGGTGTCTCAAAAGGTCAGACCGGCTGCGCACGGAGAAACGTTGGTGCCAACATTTATGTATGGTAGTGAAAGTTGGGTATGGTGAAGAATCCCAAAAGTATAAATGCGGTAGAGATGAGAGCGTTGAGATGTATGAGTGGATTGAAACTAAGTGACAAAGTAAGAAATAGTGTGATAGGAGAACGTTGTGGTATAAAAGAAGTTGTAGCGACTAAAATTGAGAGAGGTATGCTTAGAAGGTTTGGGCACGTAGAGAGAATGAATGAAAGGAGACTGACAAAGAGGATTTATGAGTCAAGAGTGAATGCGAAAGTTGGAAGGGGAAGACCAAGGCGAACGTTCCTAGACGAATCCAGGACTTTAGATAAGGGCCAATTCAAGAGTACTCTAGACCGACGAACTTGTATGAAAGGTTTACTGATATTTAAAGAAGCGAAGAACACAGGTATGGATCGTGGCAAGTGGAAGGAAGTAGTCTCTGTCTACCTCTATGGGAATGAGGCGCGATGCTTTGTATGTATCTATTGACTCATCAGGATATCTCTGGAACCAGGTGTAGAGAATTGAAATTTGGTAGAGTAGAGAGGTCATCTAGGAACGGATTTTATGAAATTCCACCCGTAAGTGGGATTGTGGAGGTGTTAATTTAAAAAATTTAAATTTTTACATTAAAAACAATTTCAAACATCACGTTCACAAACTATATCTTTCATGATATGTAAAACTTGGTCTGAAAATTTTTTTCACATCATGGAAACATATTTTTCATATCAAAAGTAAATTTTAGGAAATTTCACCCTCAAAGGGCTGTGCGGGTATATTTCTTATTTGTAAAACAATTTGCCTAAATTAATGAAAATGCTACTAAAAAAACATTCCACGCAGATGAAGTCGCGGGTTCAGCTAGTGTATATATATAAGTCGGAGAATAAGAGAGAGAAGGAGCATGAAACATAGGGGCGTGGGCGGGCCAGCATCATCATTAGTGGCATCTATAATTCAATTTCCATACCGTGGGCGTTGGTGGGAAATGTTGGTTCAATCAAACACTTTATTAATTAACTCAGATTATAATGTCCAATCACTTAATGTCCCCGATAACAATTTACATAAACACATTAACAATACCTAGTTTAGTAAAAAGCGACAGTTTCAATAGTCGACCGCTCTGGCGGACCGTCCCGCGAGACGCGCGCTTGAATGGCACTATTAACTCTGTCCCACGCCGATAGACAGATGGCGCCAGCGTTCCACAGACTATTGCATTCCGACATATATATCGTATAGGTATATTCACGTTTACGATTACAACAATAGTTTGAACCAATGGGAGATACAGACGAATTTCGACTACAAAATTACCTGTAAAAAGTCTACAATCATAATTAAAACTGGAAAACCTTATTGTAATGTATATGATAATAAATTATAATGTAAAATATATTGTAATGAGTGTTATTAAAGAGGTGTTTAAGTATTTAACAAACTGTAGCTCATTACAAACATTGCAAATATAAATTTGTTATTAATGATAATATTTAATAATAAAAACCCTGTCGCTCATAGGCTATAAATGTAAATTAGTTCATAAAACACATATATCTAACATTATAATAATTTCATAACACCCATTATTAGATGATCAATTTTAGAAAAATTTAGTAAAAACGATTATTGTTCACTGGAAACCGTAAAATATTTTTAATGTATGAATAAAATTACAAAGAAAAAATATCACTTCACGTAGAAACTCTATGAAAGTATTTTAAAGTGGTTGTTAGTGTTTCACCCTTTTTCACAATAAGAATATGAAACTTTTGATAGCGTATTAAAGTATGGAGGAAGTATCTTATATAAACAGTGCTTAAGATGAAAGTAAAAGGATTTATTTAATGAAGAAACATTGCTACGTTATTATTCAAATTATGAAATTCTTTATATAGTATGAATGAGGATAATTTTTACAGCCTTTTTTTAAAAAGTATTAAATACATTAAAAAAGTGTTAAAAGAAGGAAACTTTTTCGTTTTAATGATAACTCTGTAAATTCACAGATTTATGTTATAACTGGGAATATATAGATTTTTTTAAAATCTTGAACAACCAATGGATTGATTTGATACATGACTTTACACAATATGTTATCGCTTAGAAAGTATTGAAATTCCAAGCGTTTCGTAAGCAACAAAAATACAGTTTTCTATGATAAATAGAATACTTTTCTTTGTTCCATTATTCGTTAACCTTAGAATAAGCGTGTACATAACTAGTATTATCTATTACTGTCACATAGGAGTATGTATATAACAAAAGCCCTGATGGCCCAGTAGTAAGACGTGTGGATTCTTGTTAAGAGGAATCGTGAGTTTGAATAAACAGCTGACACCATTTTGTTTGTCTTTATGAAAATGAAACTTACGTGCATTATGCTTTTCGGTGAAGAAAACATCGTCAGGAAAACTGCATATTTCGGGAGTCATACGACGGCGCCGCTGGCGCAGTGGTGCGAGTATTCGCTTTGCTAGCGAAGTTCCGGGTTCAATTCCCGGTAGGTAGGAAATTTAGGAAATTGTATTTTTTTATTAGCCTGAGTCAAGACTGGTGGAAGGCTTCGGCCACGGCTACTTACCAACCTACCAACAAAGACGTACTGCCAAACAAAGAGATTTGTGTTCCGGTACGATGCTGTGTAGAAACCATAACGGGTATATCGCCTCTTGCCAGATTAGCGTCTCCATCTTAGACTGTTATCACTTACCATCAGGTGAAATCACAGTCAAGCGCTAAACTGTCAGCAATAAAAGAAAAGTCATCTTGGGGAATGTATCCTCTCTTATATCAGTGAGGAAGCGTATGCCCAGCAGTGGGGCGTAAATACACTGCTACTTACCTATTCAAATAACACAGAAAATATTTCCATTTATATTCAAATTCATTCAAAATATCTTCATTCAAGTAGCTTTTACAGCACCTTTGAATCACACAACACACCAATTCTAATGTACGACTGATGATGGTATCAAAAAACGACTTAAAATCTAAAGTTTGGACATTCCTTTATATACACCCCTTATAGACTTCGAATCCATTCAACTGATGTTTTTTTGACATTATACCCTCGAAATCTCATTGGTCTAGTGGTTAGCATGTTCGACTACAGACATGAGGTTCTGAGTTCTCTATTAAGATTTACTCAATATTTGCCCGAAGTTGGGAAAAATTTGGGGGTGTGACCCAACCCCGTGCCTCGGAGAGCACGTTAGCCCGTCGGTCCTACGCCTGATATCTCTCTCCGGTCGTGTTAGATTATGAAAGTGAAGGAATAGAGAGTACACTTGTATATTATGCCTGCCAATCCGCCGTGGGNTAAGTCGTTCTGGAGTATCATCATCAGACGTACATTAGAAATAGAGTGTGGAAAGGAAAAGAAAAAACAAAAATTTGACGATTCAAAAGTGCTGGTGTACCGGGGATCGAAATCGGGACCTCCGCTAGCAAAGCGAATTCTCGCGCCACTGCGCCAGCAAGGCTGTCAAATGACTCCCGGAATAAATTTTCCTGATGATTTTTTTCTTCACCAAAAAGCATAATGCACGTAAGTTTCATTTTCATAAACACAAATATAACGGTGTCAGCTGTTTATTCAAATCAAATCAAATCAAAATATCTTTATTCAAGTAGCTTTTACAGCACCTTTGAATCACACAACACACCAATTCTAATGTACGACTGATGATGGTATCAAAACTAAAGTTTGGACATTCCTATATATACACCCCTTATAGACTTCGAATCCATTCAACTGATGTTTTTTTGACATTATACCCTCGAAATCTCATTGGTCTAGTGGTTAGCATGTTCGACTACAGACATGAGGTTCTGAGTTCGGGTCCCGGGTCGGGCCAGTTGAAAATCCATATTGAGTTTTTTATAAAGATTTACTCAATATTTGCCCGAAGTTGGGAAAAATTTGGGGGTGTGACCCACCCCCGTGCCTCGGAGAGCACGTTAGCCAGTCGGTCCTACGCCTGATATCTCTCTCCGGTCGTGTTAGATTATGAAAGTGAAGGAATAGAGAGTACACTTGTATATTATGCCTGCCAATCCGCCGTGGGACAGCGTGGTGGGTCTATACTCTAAAAACCCTCTCTCATATGAGCGAGAAGGCCAGTGCCCAGCAGTGAGACGTTAATGGGCTACTACTTACCTTTTTTACCTTACCTCGAAATCGAAAATTGGCGCAAGTTACACCGCGGATAAATACGACTAAATCATTTTTTTTGATCCATCGTATGACAAAAAAACGAGCGAGAAAGTAAGTTTATTGAGAGCAAACAAATACAAAGCGCTTCGACTTATCCCTCCTATTATTCCTATTTGTTGATATAGGAAACTTGGTTCGGTGTCACTCTGAACAAACAAACTTGCCTACGCCGTATAAGTCGTTAAGTAACATTGTATTATGATATATTATGCTCGTGTTGGAATGACAGTCCCTAGTAATACGTTTCTAGGTTATTAAAGAAATGGTATTGCTTCATATATTGAAGTATCGACGTTTTTCCACATTTTATCAAAAAACATTATTTTGATATATATTTTATATATAAATGTGTATCTATAATTATACATACATACATACATAGCATCACGCCTCATTCCCATAGGGGTAGGCAGAGACAACATCCTTCCACTTGCCAAGATCCTTGCATATCTCCTTCGCTTCTTTCATTCTCATTAAACCTTTCATACAAGTTCGTCGGTTTAGAGTACTCTTGACCTGGCCCTTATTTAAAATATCCTGGATTTGGTCCAGGAACGTTCGCCTCGGTCTTCCCCTTCCAACTTTCGCATTCACTCTTGACTCATAAATCCTTTTTGTCAGTCTCCTTTCATTCATTCTCTCTACATGCCCAAACCATCTAAGCATACCTTTTTCAATTTTAGTCACTACGTCTTCTTTTATACCACAACGTTCTCTTATCACACTATTTCT
>JACTOM010000891.1:5379132-5461728 GCA_015832385.1 Elymnias hypermnestra
GATTTGCCATCTCTCTGTGGCATTGTAACTGACACAATGTATACATTTTAGAGTAAAACGCGTTATTCAGTGTCTTCTTTAAAAAAAAATCGATGTTTCATTAACGAAATGAATCAGTATGATCAATCAACGAGAACTTTTAATGTTAATACGGGCAAATTAATTTGTACATAAAAGGTCGTCAATTTAAAAGTTGTATTCATAATTAATCATGCTGTGTGGATTAAAACTTTGGCTATTCCATTGCGTTCATTAAATATATATATATATATATATATATATATTGATGACCCTAAAAGCCAGCTTTAAATATTTTAAAAACGACAAAAGATAACAAAATATTTGTTTTTGTTTACGATATTAATCGATCTACTTTTGCATTGAAAACAATGTTAATATTCGTACCTATAAACAGTTATACGTTGTCCAAATTACAGAGAATTGTTACTGAGATGAAATTTCTGGCGGTAGGGAAAAATTTCATTACACTTTACTCGACTTACGTATCAGTGAGTACTTTAAACAGTCTACAAAAACAATGTCGAGATTATGATTATATATAAGATAAATTAGATATAAAATAATATAGAAACTTCCTCGACAGATACTTTTGATGTGTAACATGTTGACCGACGCGTGCCGTGGCGAAATGTCGCTATGTCGTCACTCTTTCCCCTCTGATCGGCGATCTTCAGCCCTTTATCTAACTTTAAAATTTTGATGTTTCAAATCTGCTGCATAGGTTTTCATTGCAATGATTAAAGTTGCCAAGTACTGCATAAAACGTATAGGATATATGTTTAATCTTCAGTGGACTTTAAAATTTTTTTGGTGGGCCATGACATTGCGAGGCATATACGAGTAATTATAGATGTGCTAAAAATAAATTGCCTTTGATGTAAATGTAGCGTTATATACTTTCAGTTTTTACACTGACGTGTGGACAAGGTCACTGCCAAAGCTTTCATGATACTTGCAAATTAAATTAAAGTAATTATCCCAAAGCATAAGACAAATTGAGTTTTATTTCTTCTAGTTGTGATGACACAAGTGGTGTAAAAAATTATTGGCAAGATAATTTTAGACAAAAAACCTTTTCCATTTCCTACTTAAAACTTCATTAAAACCAAGTTTTTTTATTTAGTTATTACTGACTAGTAATACCCTGCTGTTTCACCCGCGTTGATATCGTTCTCGTGGCTGTGGAAAATGTACTAAGTCAGACTATAGATTTATTTACGTTAACACAAAAGTTTTATTTCACTTAGTTTTTAATCATTTCCTTTCTTTTATCATTAGATACAAACTTACATTCATAATCTAATCGATATACAGAATTTACTTCACCACGAGTATATCTAATTAATACATTTTTAAATTCGTAACATCATTTAACAAATTTACAAATACTCTACAGGTGAGGTTAAAATGAAAGATTTTTTTGTAATTGATAGCTTGATGAAAATAAAAACAGTATAGGTATATCGGTGGGTATCATTGGTATTCTTGAAATATCAGCTAACTCACCAGTCGCAGGCCCAGTTATAAGAGTCGCTACAATTTTCTTTAGATTGACATTTTTAAATTCGATATATCTTTTGAATGGAATGTCCGATTTTAATACTTCAAAAAGTATATTACAGGTATTGAAACGATCTTGAATAAAATACACCGGCACACAAAAAAATTGTTTGTACACCGGGCGCCACCTATCTACGGGCATGTTTTTCGACCCGCTAAATACGAATTTCAAGTCAGTTTAGGCCATCCAGCCTTCAATTTCCAGTAAATTGAAAAAAAACCCAAAAAAAAGCGAACCTCGATATTTTGGAAGAAAAAGAATATATAACTGTTTTCTGTGGCTTAACAGTTCATGAAACATTGGCGTATTTTATTTCTATTCGATGAAGTAAAACCGGCAATTTCAGTTATACAGAAGTAACAGTTATGCGAACTAGTTGGTGAAATCCAGATCATGGGAATCGTAAATTTCAAGTTTTCTCTGTTTTTTGTTTTTTCCCATCGTATCAACATAATATTTCATCGACCACAAACAAAGTGTGGGATCTAGGATGAATTCCAATTTGTAATTTTAATGCAGTATTCTTCATAATTTATTTTTAATCTATCTGAAACCGTTCTGCAGTTTTCTACCGGCTCAAACTGCCTACAAACGTAACAAAATAGATCAGGACCCTTATTGCATAGACGGGAATTGCTTTTTGTAAGTATATTTGTAGCTATTGTACTGTTTCATTCATTTGAAAATGACAGTAGTAAAAGGATATTCTTGAAAAATTTTTTAATTGCCAAAATATTGAATTTTCATTATTTTTTGGGGTTAATTGCAATTTACTCGAAATTGAAGACTGGTCGGCCTAAACTGACTCGAAATTTGTATTCTGCAGGTCGAAAAACATGCCCGTAGATAGGTGGGTCCCGTGTACAAACATTTTTTTTGTGTGCCGGTGATATTATTTAATAGGTTAAGGCTTAATACAGACGTATGAGTAATATGGTTTAATTATTGTCGGCACTTTAATTAACTTTTGAATAGTTATAGTGGCATCACTACCGTAGTTGGACATATACATAGTATCGCGAAGTTTTTTGTAGATATTAATACGTTCTATAATATTTTAAGACATTTCTTTGTTCTATCTTCAATAGTTTTCGTAGTGCACGCGATGACAGATTTTTTGTGACTAATTTTTTCATACCTTGGGTTACATATGGCGCTAAAGTAATATAGACTATGTCGTTCAGGAAAATGCAGCTTTTTAATGCTGACAAAATTTCGGAAATCGTTTCAATAGTGTGAAAACGTTACAAATATACGTACAATACACAAATGTTTCCTCTTTATAATATTAATTTAGAAGTTCAGATAAGTTAGAGCTTGACGGTGATCACGCTTGATGGCAAGTGATAATACACAAGTCTAAGATAGAATCGCGCTATCTTGGTAAGAGGTAGTTTATCTGTCAAGACTTCCAGACAGCATCGTATCGGAATACAATTTTTTATTGACATCTTTGCTGGTGAGGTGGTAACAAGTCTTTGCCAAAGTTTGAAAATGCAATTAAAGAGAGTGAGGGAGAGAGTAAACTAATTAGCAGTATTATTATGTTTATAAAAATGGTATCTTAAAAACTTTAAAAAGGAGAATGTATCACCAAGTAATGTAAAAACATGATCATTTAAACTTACTCAACAAAGGCAAACTTATTTTAATTCATAACAACGGCGATATTAAATATTTATATAAAAAAATTATGCTACAAAAATAATTGAAAACGACATTGTTTTAAGAAAATAATTAAAAACAACGTCTCATTGTTTTCTTCGCCGAAATTTCCGTACGAATTAATTTCTTCTCTAAATTTAATGTTTTCGGCGACAAAGATGAAATTGAAATTAGTCATTTAATATTTTTTTGGGAACAAAATTAACAAAAAGAAAATTTGGAAACTCTGGATGCGTAACTAAAAAATTACTAACATAAATATATATTTTTGACAATGGTTTTCAAACTAACTTTTCTACGCGATCTAATTAACTTTCCCGTGGATTTATCGTAAGAAACTCCGTTCTTAGGCGCAAAAGGTGTCTACAAAATTTGAGATCACGATGAGTAAGTCTAGTGATCTAATACTATTCACATTATTGCCATTCTAATATCATCGATAGTCTAAAATAGACGTATATAGAAACATTTTGTGTCGTATAATATAATACTGCTACAATTTCAATCGCTATTATTTTTCTTTTAAGATATCCTTTTAAAAGTTACGTAATGACGTTTTAATATTACTAATGGCATATGACATTTATATTAACGCTGTGTAGTTCTGCAAATGTTTTCAAATGCATTAGTCACTAATGACTTACGACTCTCCAGAGGTTTACAAAATGTATAAATGTAAAAGGTTTTTTTTTAGAATAGAGAACAGTAAACAATACCTTAAAAAGTGTATACTCAACAATCTAATTCAACACACAATAAAGAAAACACTGATTAGTATGTATTTATATGACATTATTTTATAAACGAAGGTTACAAAGAATAACATTTACAAGGAATGTAAAGATATGAGAACCCTTTGAGAAAGATATTAGATGTCAAAATATAAATATACAATAAATAATACGTATTTAAAACTATATTACTATTGATTGTAAAATGTGATTGGATAGGCGACGTTTAAAAAGTGAATTTGAATGACTTCTTTCGAGGAGCAGGTTATTACCCTTGCTGGGTATTAAAATGTAAAACTAAGTAATTTTTAATGTACTGCTAAATCTTCGCTGCCAACGTCCCGGAAATTCTAGTCCAGCCTGCCTAGTCATCGTCTCGTTACATCGTTAATAGTTTCATGAATGTCAAAAGTTACAGGAAAAAGCTTATTAAAAAAATAAGTTTATTTTTCTTACAACCGATCATTGGCGTATTTGTCCTTTGTCATTGTAAAATTTAATGTTTGTTTCGTTTCGTATAACATGAAAATATCATTATATATATGACTATCTGACTCAGCAAACGTTCTATTGAGGTATAATAACTATTATTCCTTTTAAAAAATAGGGGTTGGTGGTAGGAGGGTAAAAATTTAGGACTAAATGTCTTTTTTAATAACACATCATATATAAATTTATCCAAAAAATAAAAATATATTTTTTGGGGTAAACCACTCTTAAAACTTACGAGAGTAAAGATTCGTTTTAAATCTATTCTTATACCTACTGAATATCGAAATAATGAACTGAATTTAACATTCGTCAAAATTTCGGAGGAGTATAAACACTATAACTATGACATAAGAATTTTATATTTATTTAAACCCATAAATTAACCTAACAGTAACCACAATAGTAACGGAACTGTAGTAAGAGTATAATCACACAATACCATATTGTCAAAATTTTAATTAAAGACAGCTAAATTCAGTATACTCTATATTTTCTTATGCAAAAAGTCAATTCAAAGTGGCAAAATGTCAATATGTCATTGGTTGATGTTAACGGTTTCATTATTAAACTGCTTCCCTGTAAAATTAACACTTTTGAATTATGTCACTCTCGATCCAAAGCAGCGATAAATTTACATAAACAGTTTAATATCAAATTCGGCTACATAAAAAGACTATTTCATGGGCAAGGTCGGCAACATAAGCGGGCTTACAATTTGATTGGGGTCTGACTCAACTAATCACCGGCATATCTCCGCAATGTTATTAATTTCTCGTTATCATACTAATATGAATACTAATATAAATAGAATTCAACTGAGTGAGGAATGAATTAAATATTCAAAACCTTCATAAAATTACTACATACATTTAAGCAAGTCCAGATTCTCGTTCAAAGAAGTCGGTTTGAATCTTTGGCATTACCATTAAGTTTCCCTTTATAAAAACAAATTGACGTGCTTGAATTGACGATCATTGTGCTTTCGGTGAAGATAAACATCGTGAGGATACCTCCATGTTCCTGGAGTAATTCTGGCGTATGTGTATGCTAAAAGCCCGCCGAGCGGCGTAGTGGGTCTGTGTTCTAAAAACTCTCTTTGGGTGACCCTCTTCCCGCCAATGGAACATTAATTGGCTGTTTATCTTCAGTGAAAGAAAGACGGTAAACCAACACTCTTAATATAAGAGTACAAAGCATTTACACACTTTTCAAGTGTTCAAAATGTATTTCCTTTACATCTCAGACGTCAATAGGCTGTTACTTACATTATCTTCATTCTTAATATACAGAGCATTTATACACTTTCCAAGTTTTTAAAAAACAACGATTGTTCTCTGGTATTAAATGCATATTTTAATGATAAACTTGAAATAGATTATACTGTAACCACGACGTCTATACCTTGGATCTACATACAAGCATTTATATGACACAAACTTTCTCCGTCGTAAAATTTATCGAAGATTAGTCGATACATTCATTTCACAGGGTTAAACGGCATACATTTGCAGCGTCCGGAATTTGATATTATAATAGTCAAACAGACGAAGACACTTTCGATATATATAGACTAGCTGAACCCGCGACTTCGTCTGCGTGGAATGTTTTTAAGGGTAGCAGTTTCTTAAATTTAGGCAAATTGTTTTACAAATAAGAAACATGACTTAAACTCGGCAAAGGAATATTTCTCCCAAACTTCAAGTCTCTACGCCTTATGGTTCCAGAGATATCATCACGATATCTCTGGAACCACAAGGCGTAGAGACTTGAAATTTGGTAGAATTATTCCTTTTGACGAGTAGAAGTCAGCTAAGAACGGATTTTGCGAAATTCCACCCGCAAGGGGGTTACGGGGTTGTAATTAAAAAAATTGCTAACCAAAAACCTTTCCACGCAGACGAAGTCGCGGGTACAGCTAGTTTATAATATAACCATAGAGAATACTGCAAAGTAATTTTATTTGTTAGTTCTTTATATAGCCGTATCGGAATACAAATTTTCAGCTTAGCGTCACGTTTTTGCTGGTAGCTAGGTAACTAGCCAAGGCCAAAGCCTCCAGGCTCGACAGAGATTGATGAGAAAATTCAATTTCTTAAATTAGTCCAGCCGAGAATCATACTTGAGACTTACGCTTGTGACACTAGGATTGGTATTATTATTTCAACAAAAACCCGCTATATAACGAATACCCGGAAAACATTCCAGTAATATTTTTCGGATATTTCATTATGCCTCCCACCAAAACAACTAATTCGACAAAAAATGTATCACATACAGTTGTTGAGATCCGGTTATAATTTGATATACATAATCTATCACAGAAACTAAGACATTAAAGGAGTACGCCGTTATGCAAACATCGTTAGATTTTTCCCAAAATTATTGCAACGGTAATCACAATATACCTACTATAATAATAGAAGTATTGTACACTATAAACATGTAATACAGAAACAAACTTAATGAATAGTTTAAATTACGCGACCTTATCGCTTATTAGCGTCTTCTACCAGGCAACCTCAGGGTTACTAATATTAAATACATAAGTATGTAAGTAGCAGCCCATTAACGTCCCACTGCTGGGCACAGGCCTCCTCACTCCGAGGAGCGATTGTTTTTAGAGCATAGACCCACCAGGCTGCTCCAGTGCGTACTAGCAGGCTTTATTTTAAATACATACAAATACTTAAATACATATTATAAATAGATTCATACTAAACTAATAATCTAATAATACAAAATAAATAAAACATAGAACGACATCTATTTGATGTCGTCATTAAGAACATAAAGAATGATTCTTTACCCAAATATTAAAATTATATCCAATAATTTCGCTTCTCTTATTGTCAAAGGTAACTCGTTCCATAAAATTATAGTCCGAACCACGAAAGAGTCACCATGGAATTAAGTGTTATGAGGTGTGATTTTGTGCTTTAGTTCACGAGGGGGCCGCAAACGCCTTTCGTCGTAATTGTAAAACACAAACTTCTGACCTAAATAGGCAGGAGCAAGAGGAGTTCGTATTCTAAGGTACCGACCATTATACCAATTAAAATCAGGATTTGCTCAAAAACCACTCTCTAGTATCTCAACTAGAAAATATACGGACATAACAACGTCGTCGTCGCCATTGTGCCCCGGCCATTGCCACTTCAGGTTCGCGATTCGTAAGGCTATGTCGGTGACTTTGGTTCCTCTACGGATCTCCTTATTTCTGATTTGATCGCGTAGAGAAACTCCGAGCATAGCCGTCTCCATCGCACGCGACCACGTTTCCGATCCGTATGTAAGCACTGGCATCACGCACTGTTCGAAAACTTTGGTCTTTAGGCACAGAAGGATATTGGACGAAAACATCTTCCGAAGTTTCCTGAACACTGCCCAACCGGGTTGGATCCGACGGTTGACCTCTTTCTCGAAATTGGACTTACCTAGCTGGACTATATGCCCTAGGTATGTGTACTAGTCAACAACTTCGAGTGCCGAGTTCTCAACATTGATCAGATATTGGACATAACTTTTGTCTTGTCCATGTTCATTTTTAGGCCCACCTGTTCAGATGCTCTGCTGAGGTCATCGAGCATTGCATTGAGATCTTCTAGAGTCTCTGCCATAATGACCACGTCGTCGGCAAACCGTAGATGAGTGATGTACTCGCCATTGATGTTGATGCCCAGCCCGTTACACTCCAAAAGCTTAAAAAGGTCTTCCAGCGCCGCGGTGAAGAGTTTCGGGGAGATAACATCTTCCTGTCGCAACTCCATGAATAGACGCTGTGCTTTGGTCCAGTATATGGACTGACGTGGTGGCGTTTTCGTACAAGCACTTCAACACGTGTATGTACCGGTGGTCAATTCGGCATCTCTGCAAAGATCTCAACATGGCCCATGTTTCCACCGAATCAAAGGCTTTCTCATAGTTCACGAACGCCAAGCAAAGTGGCCGATTATACTACTCGGTCTTCTGTATAATCTGCCGTAGCGTAAAGATGTGGTACTGAAGCCTTTTCGGAATCCGGCTTGTTCGGGGGACTGGAAGACGTCAAACTTGCGAGCGAGACGATTGGTAATGACACTCGAGAACAGTTTATAGACATGATTTAGCAGCGCAATAGGTCTATAATTCTTCAATAAGGTGTTGTCAACTTTTTTATGAAGAACAGAACCACCACGCCACCAAGTGGCGTGGTGGTTCTGTTCTTCATAAAACAACATCAAGGTGTAATAGTTCTCACAATTTTGATTTAAACTTTTTTATTTATTCTATTCATGTTGACAATTTTGTTTTGAAACTGTGAGTCATGCATCGAAATTATTCAAAAAGTTTTCACATTACAGACGATGGATCGGTTGAACTGTTTAGGAACCAAGTATAAAGCATTTTATTTCCCATTCGTGACAAGAAAATCAGCAATTATAAGTTTTATATAGTAATAAAAGTTTAGAAGAGTAAATAATAAAATTATAATTGAAAACTAGAAAGGCAAATTATGGCAAGCTTCCGAAAGTCGCAATTCTATGAAAGCCATTAAATGTACAAAATGTTTTAATATCTAGGATATTTCTGGTAATTGGCAAACTACAAAACAATTGCGTCTTCTATATTACTACTACTTAATATTCTAGTATCGTATTATATTAATTTTTGAAATTGCAACCTTTAGTATATTCTTCGTACATATATCTTGTGCAAATTTTCATTCGGAGATAAACAGTGCTAAATTAAATTCAGAATGATGAGCTCCGGCAATGAATATTTACGTTATAGACCAGAAACGTAAAATAATGGAATGGAATCCAAAAGAAATCTTTATTCATTTTTGAAACATCCCTAGAGGTGGCCCTTTCATTACCCTTAACATATAAAAGTAAAAAGAATGTTACGCTACTATCTATTACTGTACCTAGAAATAAAAGGTAATGTTTTCTTATGTTATGACTAAATAAGCTTTTAGCTGTATAAGTCAGTTACAGCTACATTTCCGATAAACATTGTAGCATAAGTAAGTAGAAGTTAATCTCTTATAGCCACATGTAATGACAAATTACACAACGCTACAGAAAATCTTTAACACTTCACTATAACAAAAACTATACTGTCTTTTATTGTCGCTACTTAAATAAATTGATGATTCCGCCGTATCTTTTGACTTCAGTATGGATTTTAATACGAAAATAATAAATTAACCGACAATAATTATAAAAGCGAGGTTAGAGTAATAATAAATTACCGAATCTGAAATATTTATATGAAATGAAGAGTTTAAAATTAGAAGTGCTGTGCATACAAAGAACATATGTCAGAAGTGAAACTTCTTTGGCAAATATTTTTTTAAGTTTTGTTTATATTTATACAAACCTAAAAAACTTTATATTTCCGAGACTTTGGAAAAAGGAAGATATATTAGGAATTAAATTGTAGTTAAAATATTAAAAGCGTCGATAATTATTTCAAATAATGTATCGAAATCTCAAGTGACGAATAATAGAGATTATAAATTAAATTTTGCTTTTGAATGTAAAATTTAGTAAAGAGAATTTATGAAATATTTATATTTAAAGAATGATAGTAAACTAAGTAATTAAATGACGAGTGGCAAATTAAAACATGTTATTATCTTTGTGACGCTAATCACGCGTTTCATCCGTTAAAATTTTACTTAAAAAAGTTTCACATCAAAAACTTTATTATATCAACTACATAAAAACGCTTTCAACCCAAATTCAAATTCAAAGAGGAAGTCCTAGCAATATCGTATTCCACAGAATTGCTGAGTTATGCCTGCTGCTTCATAAATATATGACTAGAACGAAGTTTAACAACGAAACCGCGAACAAAAGGCAGGGTAAGAAATTCTAAAGCTTTTGATATAATTACCTTTTCAATAAACCATTGGCGTGAGAGAGAATAATGTACATTAATAAATCATAATTGAACCTAATGTGCAAGATATTATTTGTCTTCGGTATGAGTGTTCGTCTTTAATTACATTGTGATTTATTATCACATTGTTAGTCCAATATATAACTCTTTTTCAATTCAAATTATTAGTTCACTATTTCCCTGTATTCTAATTGTAAAATAAAATGTATGGATGTTACATGAAGTCGGAATAGTTCGGAAAATGTTCAGTGTTCGTGTAAAAGTTTTTAAAGATTACAAAATCGAATATGCTTTTCAACTGTATTTTTCCTCACTTTTGAATGGCTTTTCTTGTAAAAAATAAGAATTTTAACAAAAAAAGAATCGCCTTCAAAACAAACAATTCCAAATAAATTAATATGCACTAAAAATTAAAAAAATAAAAGCTATAGTGTGACTGGCGCTGGAGCTGCCAAGTAGACCTGCGGGATACCTATCTTGACTGACACCGACTTTGAATATAAGAATATGAAGAACTCTATAAAAGAATACGCAATTATTTTTTACTTTTTATTATATATTTGGAACTATTTGTTTTGAAGACAGTTCTTTTTTTGTTAAAATTTTTATTTATTTATTTTATATATTATATTATTACAAAACATGTTGCTCATATGAGGCAGCACCGATTAAATGAAACAACTATACAAAGTAAAATTTACATTTGTACCACCGCACCCGGGATCGAACCCGCAACCTTATACGTTACAGGTCGGTTGTCTTGCCACCCCGCTATCGACAGTACTTTGTATGGTAACCGAGCACATAACTAATACGCAAAAGTCTCCACCCCTTCCAGACTCTGCTACCACCGTTTCACACGTAATACACTTTATAATATTGCAATGCAGCAACAAACGTAAGGTCATTGCCTTTTGATTACAAACAGTTATATATTTTGCCATAACACGCACCATTACTGTAAGTTGAGGAGTTTCATTGATCAGCATAGTTGACTACGATAATCACTTGACCATACCGACGGTACGATAGGTGACTCAAATATCCGGGGAGCTTATAGAAGATTCTGCCGAGTATCGTTAATTTGTTCCAAGAATTGAATAGTTCCGTTACTTTGTCATAGATCCCATGATCCGAACTTAACCAAACTATCATCAAATAACCCTTGAAGTATATCCATTCTAATAAAAAAAGAATCATCGAAATCGGTTGGCGTGATCTTGAATTATTCGTCCATTTGTCGCGCACATGCTTAATGCAAATTTAACACTTATCCGGTTTTCTCATGGATGCCATCTTTCATATAAAAAAATCATCAAGATGGGTTCACCCAGTCGAAAGTTATGAGGTACATAAATATGAAAAAAAGTACAGACGAATTGATAACCTCCTCCTTTTTTTCAAGTCAGTTAAAAATATAATAAGTCGAGAGCGTACAATGTAAACCGGATAAAAGTCAACTTCTTACTTAAATGTTGATTCAAAATATAGGACAGCTATAGATCAGTGTGTCAAACAGTGTTTCAGGGTAAATAGATTCGTCCACGTTATGATCTATTGTTGTGTGGCTTAAAACTATAATGGTTGAGTGGATTCTTATCCGAGCTGTTCGATGGAATCCTGGCAAAAACTTTCTTATGTTGTTTATTTTTTGTGCTTTACATGAAGTTATACACTTATAAGACGTATCCCCATTTATGGACGCATTCAGGCGTGTATACAATTATATTTGTAAAATTGGCGGTGTGCTTTACCCCCGTGCCTCGGAGGGCACGTTAAGCCATCGGTCCTCTCCGCTCGTGTCGGATTCCCGTGACATGGAATTATAAAAGTGAAGGAATAGGGAGTGCACTTGTGTACTATGCCTTCCAACCAGCAGTGGAGTAGCGTAGTGGGTCTATGCTTTAGAAAACCTCGCTCCTCGGCGTGAGAAGCCCTGTGCCCAGCAGTGAGACGTTAATGGGCTGCTACTTACTTTTTTAAAAGAAGTTTCACCTTAAAAAAAATTATAAGGGGTAAATAATCTCTTACTAATATATCACTCTATCATCTGTCTTATCACTTGCCATCAGGTAAGATCAAAGTCAAATGGTAACCTGACAGGAATAAAAAAACACAGTAAGTAATTATCATATAGTTGAGAGAAATAAACACACGTAATATCCCTATATTATCAACAGGGAACTCTGTACCCTCATATATTATGAAATGAGCACATTGTTTACTGTAACATTGGTACAATTCCACGATGACAATGGCACTCGTTATCTGGAATCGGATTAAGTGTTTTAGATTTCGGTTGAGCGATAACAATTTTTTAGAAGCCGAAAACAGAGTGAGTTTTGATTGTATGATGTGAATAATTTATATCATAAAAAAATAACATTAGCTTTCCTGACGTATTGAATTAAATATAATCGAATAAATTTATTGCAAGATCAAGTGTACAACCTACCATAGAATGGCGTGCAACATCTATAATAAGATAAAATAATATTGTTTGAAATAAGTCACGTACAGTCAAATTAATAAACATATTACAGTTTAGGATGAAACTTAACAAAACGGTATGAGTGAGCTTAAAAACTCTCCTCTCGTACGAAAAATGTTATTTTCATTTAAATAGTCTTTAATACAGTAATCTTAACTTTTAGATATTAGCCAATTTTCAATTTTTTTATATGTATATATTAATTTATTCTAGAGCATTAGGTGAATTATATAAAAGAAATACAGCTATGACGCCAGTTGATGCCAGTAATCGCTATCAGAGGTTCCGGATTTGATACGCGGCAGGACAAGAGAGAGAAATTGTATTAAAAATAATAAAGTACGTTATTGTGTAGAAAGAGATGAATAACTTGACTTGCTTAACTAGACTGTATTATATTATTACATGTGATAACAGACAAGTTGTAAGAAATAAAAACAAAGCCAAGAAACAAAAAAGAAGTGTGTGCGTACAAAGTACACATGTCAGAAGTGAAACTTCTTTGGCAAACTAATTTTTAAGCCTTGTGTATATTGCAAATATAAAACTTTAAATTTCCGAAACTTGAGGGAGGAAAAAAGGAAGATATGTTAGGAATTTAATGAATTTAATTATCATTAAAATATTAAATGTGTAGAAAATTAAAACAAATAATTTAATGAAATCTCAATGTGTGTTTTGTGTATATTTTATGAAAAATAGTATATTAAATTATTAAATAACGAGTGGCAAATTAAAATGCCACATGTTCATTTATAATATGAAAACTACCTAACCTTCAAACGTATTAGCATAAAAAAAACGCTAATCACGCGTTTCATCCGCCAAAATTTCCAGTACGATATTGTGTAGAAAGAGATAAATAACTTGTAACAGCTTAACATGTACCATCTTTAACTGTATTACTATTATGTGTGATAACAGTTAAGCTGTAAGAAACTAAAACAAAGCCAAGAAACAAAAAAATAATAATGTATACACAAGATCAGTACGAGTACACTCTCCTATCAGATTGCGTAATATACAGTGATGATAATGATGATGTCCTCCATGACGGCAAATCTTGCTAGTGATTTTTGGGTGACCTAATACGGCTTGATAAGCCAGATTTTCTTTTGAAGCTTCTGTGGTAGGGCTCGCACCATAGCTCACCCTGATTACTATAAGTATAAGTGTAGGCTAGTTTAGGGCAAGTGTACGATAGTCAAACTTAAATTTCAGTTGCCTTCCTAAAAACAAAGTGAGATGAAGAAGCAAGTTTTTCCTTTAGTGTTTTAAAATAGTCGGTCATTGTATATTTTGCTTGCTTTAGTTTCTATTAACGCATCTCTATAAATATAATCCAGTAAACAGTTTTAGGCAGGGATCGACCGGATCTTTATCGGCGGGTACAGTTTTCGATTTGGGTGACTTTATTGAGGTATCCCTATTATGGTTGGTAACAATTTTATAGCATGAGCTATCTCATCCTTGCAACTAGAGGTATTGAACACCCATAGTATTCAGTTTAACGAAATAAACCTTTTCGTTATATAGCTAATAAACATTTTAGTACCACTTAACAAATAGTTAAATGTTAAAATAACCTTTAAATAACAAACGACATTATCTGGTTCATACAAACTGATACAAAGTGACCCATTTTTTTAAACACTGTAAAACTGTATCTTTATTTCACTTTATGTTCGTAATAAAATGTTAATAGCGACTGGAAATCACATCCATTTAAACTGAAAAATTCCTGTTTTTCAGTTTAAATGGTTTTTTAACTGTATTTAGTATATAAAGGAAAATTATAATGCAGTAGCTTTTAGTTTTAGTTACCAAAAAGTTTATTGCGCGTTCGTAGATTTAGAAAAGGCCTATGATCGAGTGGTGAGGAATGAGCTGTGGTCAACGTTATCTACGTATGGGGTGAGCGGTTGTCTGATCCAAGCATTGAAGTCTCTCTATGAGGGTTCTAGTGCCTGTGTCAGAATAAACGGAGCGTACACGGAGTGGTTTCCTGTCGAAAGAGGTGTTCGACAGGGATGTGTTGCGTCACCATGGCTGTTCAACCTTTTCATGGATAAATGTTTGACAGATTTAAAAGAATGTATGTATGGGTTAAGAATGAATGAATTACTCATCAAATGTTTACTCTACGCTGATGATCAAGTAATACTTGCGTCATCCGCTAACGAGCTTCAGGAGATGCTAAATATTATGAATGAAGCTTTGAAAGGGAAAGGAATGAAAGTGAATGTAAACAAAACGAAAGTTATGCTTTTTGAACGAGATGAATCTATGATGAATGGCAATATTTTGATAGATGGGGAACAAGTGGAAGAGGTGAAAGAATTTGTATACTTGGGATCTAAATTTACAAAAGATGGAACATGTGAAAGTGATATCGAAAGGAGAGTGAATGCAGGGAATATGGTAAATGGTGCTCTGCATGCTTTTATGAATAGCCAGATGGTGTCTCAAAGGGCTAGACTGGCAGTGCATGCTGGAGTGTTGGTGCCAACACTTATGTATGGTAGTGAAAGTTGGGTATGGCAGAAGAATCACAAAAGTAAAATAAATGCGGTAGAGATGAGAGCGTTGAGAAGCATGAGTGGATTAAAACTGAGTGACAGAGTGAGAAATAGTGTGATAAGAGAACGTTGTGGTATAAAAGAAGACGTAGTGACTAAAATTGAGAAAGGTATGCTTAGATGGTTTGGGCATGTAGAGAGAATGAATGAAAGGAGACTGACAAAAAGGATTTATGAGTCAAGAGTGAATGCGAAAGTTGGAAGGGGAAGACCAAGGCGAACGTTCCTGGACCAAATCCAGGACATTTTAAATAACGGCCAGGTCAAGAGTACTCTAAACCGACGAACTTGTATGAAAGGTTTAATGAGATTGAAAGAAGCGAAGGAGATATGCAAGGATCGTGGCAAGTGGAAGGATGTTGTCTCTGCCTACCCCTATGGGAATGAGGCGTGATGCTATGTTATGTATGTTAGCTTTTAGTACTATATATTACAATATACATACGAGTATGTATATTTTATACTATATTTCACCCTTATTTGTAATTCTACAAAAAGTTATGTATATTATCTGTTTCGCTTCTCGGTAGCTATTGTAACAAAACATGCGTAGAGATATCACCAGACAGTAGAAAAAACAAAAAATCAGTTTAAGTGACCGTTACTAACAGTGCGTATGTCGCCTCGAAGGTTGTTAACTATTTTTTGGTATTTTATAAACCGTGAATGTTTATTAGTGATTATTTGTGTTTTTGATTATAAAAGTGTGATGTGAATATCAATGAAAACCCTTGAGCAAGTTTTACTATTAGCCAACATAAAAATAGTATAGTATAGTTTAACTATTAGACAACATCAAAATCATAACATTTGATAGTCTTTCATGAATATTTAAGTACTAAGAGCCAATTTAGCGTCATTCGACCCGTGGGGCAAACGACACCAAAACATCCGAGCGTGGCGGGACAGGCGACAGTTATTTCCGTTAAAAAGGGGTATTGAACAGCTTGATAGATGCTTGATACTATGTTTCTCAAAACATCTTGAATGATATCTCGCCATGGTTGTCGATAGAATTCAATTTGGGGACGGTACAAAAATATATTGTACATTATAATTCATAGCAAATCAAAGCGCACTTATATGATAGCTATTCAAAACCCACGACAATAAAATGGAGTTACGAAGATTAACTCCATGATTTTCATCTCAGCTTAAATGGATATAGACATCGAAAAAACGGTACATCGACCTAAAGGTCACGTTACCCTTTTATGAAATGTCAATTTTTACATGATTGTAGAGGAAATCGAAGTTTTAAAAAATTGTTTATACAATTTTCCCAGTGGTAGAACACAGTTATAGATAGCAGTAGCCTGTAATAAGCTTGACTCAAACTAGGACGTATTACGATCTTCTAGATTAACTTTACCATAGAACATTTTGTTACTTCCATTACATTGCCATAGTAGTATATTCTTTTAAAGAACAATTATATTAATTGTATTGCGTGATAACTTTTTGCAGGTCAAAAGTTATTTAATCATGGTTTTTTTACTTAGAAGAATGCTGATATTGCATTATACCTTCACCTTTAGACACAGAACTACACTAGCGGAAAATATTCATGGATCAAAAAAATTCTAACAAAGTGAAAATGATTCATTTTCATGTAAAGTCCGATAACTCGGCGAGAAATTATCGTATCGAGACCAAAAAACTAAATTGAAGCCAAATAGACAATCTATCCAAAAATAAGGTCGATAAAATTTCGAAAAGTTCTTTTAAATCATATTCATTAAGATTGTAAATACACTGATGTTGAAACTGCCAAAATGGTATATTTAGCTTATTTTTATAATAATAATTATTATTATTATTATAAATATATAATATAATATATAAATATAATAATAAATATACATATTTTCTCGTAAACGGGCGTGAGTGTCAGAGTGTATAATAATTTATTTATTTACCAAAAATACAATATTTTGTTACAAAATTGTTTACTTAAAATTAGTTTGGTGTATCCATTTTACATGCGTTCAGTAGCTGAACTAGGTGAAACCTGTGTTACAGCTTTTACTTTTTGTTACTGTGTTATAGTTTATAGAATTGTCTTACGGCATACTGTTATGGTGTAGGGCGGCGGACATTGAAACTATATTTATTTTACAAAAAAGATCAATACGGGCCGTATATCAATTAGGATCTCGTGCTTCTCTAAGAGATAAATTTAAAGAAACAACAATTCTCACAGTACTGTCACAATATATATTTAATAATATCTTATATATTCGTGATAATATACATTTATACAGTAAGAAAAGTGAATTACACAATTTTAATTCAAGAAATAAAAACAAATTTGTAATTCCATATTTTAGAGTGAAGAAGGTTCAGATATCATTTGTCGGGTTGAGCATACGCATTTTTAATAAGATACCTCATAATTTTAAGGAATATTTCAAAAACATTCCTTTACAATAGGCATATTATAATGCTGAAGATTATTTAAGCGATAGAAATGTTTGGACTTGATTCTAGTTGCTCACAGAAGCAATATATTACACATTGTAATATACAAAACTATCTTTTAAAGAGTAACCGTTGAGTTTCTTGCCGGCTTCTTCTCAGTCGTATCTACTTTCCGAACCGGTGGTACATTTTTTACCAACGAACAGATTGCTAAGGATTCGAAAGATATTTTTGAGCCTACTTGAATAAAGAATATATTGATTTGATTTGATTGCGCGAATCGTGTTACTTGGAAAAAATATATTTGCAAGATTCTAAACTTAGAATCTTTAAGCTTCTAATTACTTTTTAGTTTACTTTAATACTTCCCTATTTAAAAAATTATACAGCCATATAAAAATTTGTTAAAAATTTTCTATTGTTATTTTTTCTACTACTATATAAATCTAATGCACACATGATTTTCATACAAAAAAACATACAAATTGACAATCGGAAATTAAAATCTCTTTAAATAATAGAATTTAATTTATCTACGTAGCTGACGGAACACCGGATCAAGTATATCCTTGAAAGTTTACGATATTTACTTAAAACTAGAAAAAAATGGTTTTATACCAAATTAATTTTATATTCACAATTGAATCTTATTCAAATATAGAAGTGACAACAAAGCCATTGTAAAGGGAGAAATGATGTAACATTCTCTTTCGTTAAAAAATCTTTTGTTGATTTTTTTAAAGTCATGGTGTCTTAATGTCTTCATTTTTAGCGCTTTATTTTGATCTTTTACAGTTCCACCCTTAATATACCGAAAAAGTAAATATTACATAAGAAACATTATGTTTACTGAATTGTACAACGTATTGTTAAACAATTTTGCAATGAATGTTTCAGTAATTTTCGTCCTACAGAATTACTTCAAGAACTATTTGAAGTACCTGGTTTTCTAACAAACATAGTAAAATTATTACGCTTCCACAATCATACCTTTGTATTATTACATTAAATTAAATTTTATGTCTTAAAGTTTTTCTGTAATCTAACATAGACCTTTTTAAAAATCTTTTTCTTCATTTACGTTAATAAATCATGGAACTCTTGTAGAACTAATGTAGCAATACAGTAATATACTATTTTAAAAACTTCAAAGTAATTTTAATTATAAATTAAACAAAAACAATACTAAAACTTTAAATAACAGCACTTGAACAACAACCCACTTGATAAAAACCAACTCCGGAAATTTCAATAATTAAAATAATAAGTTTAAAGTAGAGGTTTACTGGGAAAATCTAAAATATCGGTCCTTTTTATAATTGGATACGATACTGCTTCATAAGGCGGTACATAGAAAAGTTTATGAATATAGAATGTCTGTTTTCCATATTCGAATGTGTCAAATAACCTGAGATCAGATTTAAGCACACCTATGTGAACAAAAACTGTATATATTATTCTGTGAAACAGTATGAAAACACCTATCAAAATCGAAATCCTTTCAACGTAAAATGTAAGATATACAAACAGAAACAGCGCCAGCAAAGCAAAAATATATTCATCGAAAAATAAATAGAATATTGACATGAACGCGATCGGATCTGTCGCCGATTTCCATTCCAATTTTAATACTGATATTATCTTTTCTCTCAATAAATTAAATATTGATTTAACAGCTTTGTATTACTGTGTATGTTATATGCCCTATAAAACCCGTTCATGTAAGTGGAGGTGCCTTTGTCCAGCTGTGGGTCAATAATAAATTTCTACTTAATTATCATTAATACTCGTAGGACTCACTTCAAAGTGTTTATTATTACACTGAGGAAATACTTTATTGTCATACAATAATAGATTCACTTAGTTAAAAATGTAGCTGGTTGAGGCGCAACTAGAAAAATCACTAGCTAATCACCAAAAATGATGCATCGCTCAACTCTTCGTGAAAACTGATCAGTGATGGCGCGCAGCTCTCAAAATCCTTTCCCATTCCAAAATTGACATTTTATTTTAAAAGCCTGTTTACACCGAATTGGCCAGTTTCAAAAGTATGTACTATGTATCGCTACAAAAGCTAATCAAGCTAATTATAGAACAAGATAACATTTTCTCAATATTTTGCCAAAGTTGGGAAGTAGGCGGTGTGATCCACCCCCGTGCCTCGGAGAGCATGTTAAACCGTCGCCCAGCGACTGATCTCTCTCCGGTCATGTCGAAGTGAAGGAATAGAGAGTACACTTGTGTACTATGCCTGCTAATCCGCAGTGGAGCAGCGTGGTAGGTCTATGCTCTAAAAACCCTCTCTCTTATGAGTGAGTGGGCCTATGCCTAGTAATCGCACTTTAAAGGGCTGCTACTTGCTATAGGAGAAATTAAATATTCTTATGTTTATTTCATGTAAATGCCGAAATCCCTTTACATGAATCTAGTATGTGATGTCCCTTTACATGTATCCTTTTCTAAATGTAATTTTACAAGTATGTACACTACAGAAAAAATCTAACATTTGGAATTTTTCTAGTTTTTTATTTCCCACGCATAACCTTTGTTGCGTATTTATCATAAGAATAAAATATGACATTGATCTACATAGATAAAATCGTATCAATTTACTTATATAAACTTTTAAAAAATATTAAAGTCTGTAAAGGCTTTAACGGAAATGTAGCTCATAAGCATAACATTCTTGTCATAATATTTTATCTTTAAAGCTACGAAGCTATTATGTGATTTATTTAAATAATTTGGTAAATAAACATAGTGTTTATGTTGGAAAATTCAGTGCGATCAAACATTTAAATCTAAAAGAATAAATTAGATGTCATGATGATTATTACATGCATTACGATTAATAAATGTCTAGTAAATTGTATATTCACAAATATTTTTGTTCAACAATGTAATGTACCTAATATGAAGTTAATAGTATGACTAAGATCATTTGAGGTTTTGGTTAATATATTTAAATATTATGTACATTAGAGCTCAGGCTAAATCCATAGTTCAAAATTGGAGTGAAAGCGGATGGATTTTCCGGCTATGGCCAGTTTTTTTTATAAACCTATCTTATCATACAAAACGTTTTATGTACTGAGTTAATGCATTTACTACTGAGTGCCGCGTCCCATTTCATAACTAAAAAGTTATCGCCAACAGAACTCAGTTTTTATCTTTGAACGCTTTTTGGCATATAACCCCCTATAATATTTTATGATAAAAGTGAAGTGAACAATTTTAAGTAGAGTGAGATCGACAAACTCTGAATAATACAAGGTTTAATAAAGTGAGTAAGTAGTAGCCCATTGACTTCCTACTGCTGGGCACAGGCCTTCTCACTTATTGGAGAAGGTTGTTAGAGCAAAGACCCACCACAATGCTCACCTGCGGATTGGCAGGCATAGTACACAAGTGCACCATCTATTCATTCACTCTTATAGTCCGATGTGACGGCAATTTAACACGACCGGTGAGAGATCAGGCGCAGAACCGACGGCTTAACGTGTTCTCCGAGGCACGGACGTGGAGTGCACCGCTAACTTCCCAGCTTCAGACAAATACTCAGAATTTCTTTAAGAGAAACTCAATATCGATGTTTGAATTTGCCTGAGTCAGAACTTGAACCCAGGACCTCATGTCTGTAGTCGTACTAGCTCAATGATGCTAGTATTAATTTTAATAATAAAAAAGTAAGTATTGTTTATGTAGTGTATTATAATTGAAATTAATCTATCTTTTCTCATTGGCACCTCCCACTTTCGGTAGGTTTTCTGGTCTGCGAGAGCTAGCTATAAGACCGCCTTTACGAACTTTATTTTGTTAGCTTACATAATTATGTATCTGAATTTTTACTCTATGCGCAATAAAGTACAAATAAAAGTAACATTGTTGTAATCTGGTATATAAACTAAATATGTCTAACAAAAGAGGAGTAAAAAAATTGTTACTCCCTCAAGTTACAAAAGGGTCAGGAACTACATGTCGGTTAAGCTACGCATTTTTAACAAGATAACATAAGCGACCTGACCTCATAAGTTGTAACCGAATAAGCTGATAAAATTTATCTCATACTAGTTGACCCGGCAAACTCCTTACCGCCTCAGAATCAACAAATAAAAAAAGCAGAATGATAGTTACAGAATGTTTAAACTTTAATGAAAATGAGGTCAACACTAAATCGAAACAAATGGAATTCTTAATAAAAAAAACATGCGACCTTGACGCTCAGATTCCGACCAATGTAAAATATTATAATTGCGATGGGAAATTGACGGTTGCCAATATCAACGACAAGTGAAAAAAATAACCAAAGTACAATTCCTTTAAATGTAGTTTGATTTCTGAACGACTTCAAATATTTGACAGGTAGAAATGATTTCTAAGGGAACACAAAATTTTTGTTTTTACTATATTTCAAGCATTTTTTAATTTTCCTGACGTTTTAAACCTAAGTTTTAGTGAGACTGTTGATCAGCAATTGCAAATTTTATTATATATATATATATATATATATATATATATATATATATATNATATCTGCTACATTCTATTAAGATCAACTCTATTAGATTAAAATGACATCAATTCATTCTTAAAACTATATTAACTTCAAATTTATTAAATTTTTTAACTGATAGCGGATTATCCACTACAACTTAACTCATTGTAAAATTTACTTTTGTTCTTGTAAAATTTACTAGTTAGACATTACTAATAGTAAATTTTAGTTTCTCTCTCTCAAAAGTTGACGTGCTAAGAAAAGTTCTTGTTAAAAAAATATTGGTCTTGTAATTATATATTACTGTACCCTGTTTGTGGCAGACCAAAGGTTGAGGATCAAATTTGTATAATTGGATCTTCTCGGAAATTCTATCCGGAATACGCACACGTGAGAACGGCCATGTATTTTACGAAAAAAGGAAGATTCATTATTAACATACCACATAATTGCAACCAGAAATTTTGTGCTAGAAGTGTACCAATAAAATATAATACAAAAATAGGAAAGATTCTTTAAATGGTGATAAATTTGCGGTTACCTGTGATCTCACCTGATGGTATGTTCATATGCAAAATAGTTTCTACGAAGCAGTGTGGGTGGTAACTAGTAACGGCCGAAGCCTACCACCAGATAAAGAAAAAATTGAAAATTAGATATAGAATTACTATTTCCTAAATTGGCCATGTCACGAATCGAAGCGACATAGTTTTTAAAAATCTATGGCTTAGCTGATTTTAACGAGATTGTATGCGCCAGGTAATTAGTATTAGAAAGAGTGTTAGACACTCATATTTAATTAGAACTATTTATAACTATTTCCTTTGGGTCAGTAAGTTACAACAAACTTACACGGAAATTAATTTTGTACGTGTTATTTCTTATAAACTCATCGAAGTAATTAAAATTCCGTAACAATCGGTGCAGCTATTTATCAAACTACCGAGAAAAAATAGTTATAAAGACAATAAAAATATATAATGTTGATATAACCGTTACACATAACATAATGTTATAAATAATTTATAAACAAAACACGAAAATTTGTGTCTGTGTATGTCCTTTATAGACTTTGAAAACATAAGGAATGCAAAGATGATTTTAGACCACTAAACTCACTTATTGTTACAAAGACATTATCACAGTAATAAATTATTATAAAAATAAAGAATTTAAAATTAATTTATATATTTTGAAGGTATTTTACTAATTCAACCCAAGTTCTCTCAAACTACTCTAATTAATATAATAGTATGCAAAATTACCAAATATTACCAAAGACTATCTACTCGAGTGACACAGCTGAGCACAGCTAGTATATAAATAATATAACACGAAACAATTAAATAATTATCAATCGCGAACATATAAAGCCATGCTCAATTAAAAATTTGAAATATAAGGCTTTTTCTTCATATTATTTTTTATAACATGCAGTACACACATTGGTGGCGTGCCTACGTTTGGACGGAAAAGAGAGCAGCTCTCGTGGCGTCTATTGGATGTGTTGACCTCACGTCGCCTGCCGTAGTCAAAGCTATGGTGAGCAGTGAGGACTGCTGGAGGGCGGTAGTTTCCTTTTGCGTGGATGTGACGGTGCAGAAGCAACCCGCAGAGCGGTTGAAGGAGCTTGACGTAGCCGCTCATGCTATTCTCAGGGGCAGGATCAGAGGACAGTCGTCTTTCCCCCTAGGGATAAACTCTGGGCAGCAGATAAGGGGTATGTTGCCAGACAGAGAGGTCCCAAACATTGTGGATGGCATGTCGGGTGTTCCAGGCATGCTATCCTTCTAAAATTAGGTTAAATAAAGAAGGCCCTTATATCAACGGACATCGCCGCCGGGTCGCTGCTGTCGAGCATTACCTTGCCCTTCCCGCGGCCACGTCACAGGGTGACTCGCAAGAGCACCGACTCGTTTTTAGCCGGTAGGAGTTCGGCATAACCCAGAATAGTCTCTCGTAATGCTCTGAAGCTAATCTTGAATTGAAGAAAGACTCTTTGACAAAGTCCCGTCAAACCAGTGCACCTGTTTATCAGATTGCCTGAAACAAACAAATATATAGATAGTAAATTTGTTTTATTTTGAAATTACCGTTAAACATACATTAATATTATAACTTATATAAAAACAGAAAAATTGTATAATTCTACAAATGCCCGTTATAGTTTTGAAACCATAAGTAAAGCAATAATGCGAAATCGATTTTAGATCATCAATAGTTCTAAGTTTATAACAAAGGCCCTGACAATAAACAAAGATTTAAAAGGAATCATTAGTTCTCAGAGACTATTTTTCTTTACAATATAGAAAATTGAGAACGTATTTTTCTTCCCCATATTCCAATGACATTGAGAATCCGGGTGACACCGCTGGCCACACCAAGTACGAGTATATAATTACAATACGAAAGAAATAAAAATGTAACAATCTCGAAAATATTAAGCCCTAATTAATAGGTTTCTAAATCCTAACATTATTTTAGGTCCAGTTCACCTTTAGGTCGAAACTAGGCTTAGGTCTAACGTTCATAGTAATTCAGTATGCGAGGGTCATCTTCAATCTACCTTTTGCTCTCTAATAAAATTTAACTTGGTAATAAAAACTAACATCACGGTAAAGTAGTTTCTATTCTATTTGTGAGAATAAATACATAGATTGGTTCGTGCCTACACTACCAAGTGTTAAGAAAAGCTGGGATGTATTTTTATCTTTTTAAAGGAATATTTTACGATTAAACTGTCGGGGGTGTCATTTTCTCCGATGGAAAACCATTTTAAGGTCGTAAAAGAAATAAGGTATCTAGGAAAATTACTTCACGCTTTTGATGTAAACATGAAGGGCCTTGTTTATTTTTGTATAAACTTCATAGTATATGATTTCCGATCTAACTTGAACTCCAAAAAAGCATTGCGTGTCCTTTTCTGATGGACTCACAATGCCTTTTTTAAAGGAAAATTTCCGAAACATAATTTCTGTACAGGCTTCAACATTTAAAAAACTCTTCATGGACGTTAGTAAATAAGTAATATTTTTACGACTATTTTTAAATATTTGTAAGTCTAAGTTAAACGCTGTTATATTTGTATGAATCAATTATAAAAACCTTTAAATTTTTTACGTGGAATATCAACAATGTACTAATTCTGTAAAATAAAATTTATAAAAAATTCATATTTCTAAAAAGTCTATTAAAATCAATTGTCATACACTAGGTGCAAGTCGAAAAAAATTTGATAAGGAACAAAGGAATTGACATCATATTGTCAGTTCAGAATTGCTGATATTATATTCTGCTTTTATTTTTATGCTGTGAAATATTGGAATATATTTATTGAATCTGGCCGACTTATTAATGCGCACAATTACTACGTTTTATTTTTTTTTTCTAAAGAAGTCATGTTTAATTCAAAGTTGAGACAGGTCTTGTTTCCAAGAATAATTTCATTGAAATTTTAATAAGTACAAATATCGTATCGTCTCAAATTCATTTCGTCCTCGAAATAAAAAGAGTAGAAAATTTTGAATATTATTAACATCTTCATGACTTATCCATATATATTTATATATATATATATATATATATATATATATGTATATAATATTCGTATCGTTTGTATTCAAATATGACGTGTCTTTGATATGGCACTGCAAGCTATAAATAAAAGACTTCGGTTTTTAAATAGCTTATCAGATAAAAAACATAATACGTGATCAAAATATTACCTTTTCATAATCATTTAAATTTGTAAGCATAACAAATATACAATAACAATATTTTTGTTTAGCTCCAAGTTACAATACCTTCGAAGATTCAATATATAAATCCTTGAAGGTCTTTTTGACAATGTAAATAAATAAAATTCTTATTTTGCTCTTATATATTAACAACAATAAAATTTTACCGACGGTTTTTGACCAATATAATATGGACAATGATTTCTTTTTTAAATTCACTAATTTATCTTCTTTATTTTATATATAAATTTATCCTGTGTATATGTTAGGCGTGAATAGAAAAGCAACATTAAAGAATTACTCAATTCTTCGCAAATCATTTAACTTTGAATTACATAAAAGTGGTAAATACTACACCAAAACAGAAACATTACACTTTTCTGACCCGCAAAGTTGCTTTTTACAGCAACTCCCCTGTTCACATTTTACTACTAAATGAAGTATACGAAATGGCTAAAGTTACAACTAACTTTGTTACTGGAAATAATAAAGACGAGCTTTATTTTTATTAAGGTGGCGAGGTCAGTTTTGTGGAATGTGTAAGTTATATACTTTTTCTACCAATAACAAGGCCTATTGTGTTTTGCCAATAAACACCAACAATTTTGAATTTGTAAGCTTTATGTGAGTTTTTAAAGCTGGTTACCAAGACATGTCCTGCCAAGAGAATCATTCGATTTAGTCTAGGAAAAATACTACGGCGTTTCCCTTTTTTAAAACTCATATGCCTTTTATTAATTATAACTCATCATTACGATGAAGTAAGTTATCATAGGAACCATCACTTACCTAACCCAAGAACAGTTCTAATTCCGTGTAACCTTCCATTGGTGCATCTTGGTGTATCTAAGATCCAAATCCTATAACCAATAACCCAGCAAGGGGATGTTAATAGGTTATTACTTAAATATTTATTCGCAATGATAGTATCGAAAAATTGATGGACTGCTTCATTAATCGTAACCACGTCACTACGTCCCATGAAGGTCCCACGACGAATCATAAGAATCCCGAATAAATTTACCTTTATTCATAAAAACTGGCGTACTTATTCTACGCAAAAATGTGCTTTTCAGTTATATAGGGTATACTAACAGGTGTAACATATATCACGGTCACACTGCTTGTCATATACGTGCTTATATATTACTATATATATTTAATAAACTACAAGTATTTATAACTAGCTATTCCCAAGTGTCAATTGCGTACTTAACGATCTGGTATATGTGAAAATCCATACTTAGTGAGCAAAGTATGGACATATAGTATAGTCTATAATAATAGTCTTCAAAGTCTATAATAGTAGAAACAATTTGCGAGTGCTATATACGTATATAAATTATCAGAAGTCTTGAATTTTAAAAATTCCTATATTTATATCTTGCTACCACTAACAACATATTGTTTTTGCCAGTAAAAGTTTTGTCAAAATCGGTGCAATCGATTAATAACATATGGGATATAAAATGTCTGGGCAAAACTTATTGAATAAAATGTAAGTTTTGAAATAAGAAATATGAAAAAAAGGATAATAAAAAAAATCTTCATGATTGCATTCATTCAACCATTAATTCATTTAATAAATTCAATAGATTGATTCATTTAATTTTCGAAAATCTCAAAACTTTTACAATATAAAGGTGAATTATGTGGACAAAAGTAACTATACACACCGGCATATTAAGCGAAACATAAAAAAATAAAGGTTTGATATCAGTATCATAACCTTATATGATACTGATATCAAATATCCGAGAAGACCGGAGATCAGGCTTAACGTACTCTCCGAGGCACGGGGGTGGATCACACCGCCAAATTTTTCCCAACTTCGGGAAAATATTGAGAAAATCTTAATAGAAAACTCAATATCGATTTCGATATGGCTCGACCCGGAACTCAAACCCAGTACCTCATGTCTGTACTCGAACATGCTAACCACTAGACCAATAAGATAGTGTAATTATACTGCAAGCAAATGTCCCATACTGTATTTGCCATAGATAAAACTTACTATTGAATGGGATTTTAATAGTAGCAAACGAAGAATAACTGTGGCCTTTAAATCTTTTATTACATAGAACAATAGGAGAGTAACTATTGAAGTCGTTTGTCTGTATTACAAAGTCATTTAGTCTTCCGATCTTTCGACACTTGGGAATTGATTTAACAGAAACAAAGGTCAACAGGGATGAAATTTTACAAAATTGTCACAGTGAGTTACTATGTATTGAAGTGGGAAAAGTAGTATCGTGAAATTCTTATGTTATAGACTAGAATTATTGTAACACAGTGAAAATATTCCTATTTCTTTTGGCTATAATAACTGGCGCTGCATGCATTAACATTTCACTGCATGGCACAGGCCTGGTAGACTGCGCATAATTCCAGAAGATTAAATGAAACAGAAACTAGGCACATAAGGTTTTTTTTAATTGGAATTTAGTGGTGCCTGCTCAGGAATCGATACCTTAACTCTAGAACATGTATAACCCCTAAGGTACAATGGCTATATATTCTAACCACTAATCCATACCACTGGTAGCATTAAATAAAATACAAGCAATTAATATATACAAAGAAGTTTAAGTACGATACCTATTCAAACTACTAATACCAAGTGTTCACTATCAGTTTAATTAAATGTGTTTGAACTCTGAGTGGATGTAATGAAGTATTTTACTAGNTTTTGAGATATATATATGTGTGTGTGTGTGTGTATAATATATAGATAGTATTCTTTACTGAACACCACAAAAAAAAAGATAATACAATGACTTAACTCAAAATAATTCTAGTGTACAATGGGCGGTCTTATCGCTATTTAGCGATCTCTTCCAGACAACCCAACGTATAGGGAAACCGTCAAAGAAAGGAGAGAGAAAATAGGAGTATTTATAAGTTAAAAGTCAAACATATATTAATTGAAATAAAAAATAAAAAAAGTAAGTAGCAGCCCATTTACGTCCCACAGCTGGGCACAGGCCTCCTCACTCCGAGGAGCGAGGGTTTTTAGAGCATAGACCCACCACGCTGCTCCACTGCGGATTGGTAGGCATAGTACACTCTCATATTCTATAGCACTCTATAGCACTCTCTATTCCTTCACTCTCATAAAAAAATAAAGGCTTTATATCAGTATCGTAACCTCATATGATACTGATATCAAATATTTATTTTATGTTCCGCTAAATATGCCGGTGTGTATATAATATATTTCTTAAACTTGATCACTGTTATATTATTTTTAAGCTCCTAATATTCTGTTTGAAATTAGTGTAATTATAAGTAGTAGCCCATTAGCGTCCCACTGATGGACACAGGCCTCCTCACTCAGGCACAGGCATAGTACGCAAGTGTACTCTCTATTCCTTCACTCTCATAGTCTGACGTGACGGCAATCCGACAAGACCAGAGTGAGATCAGGCTTAACGTGCTCTCCGAGGCGCAGGGGTGGATCACACCGCCAAATGTTTCCCTACTTAGGGCAAATATTGAGAAAATCTTAATAGAAAACTCAATATCGATTTCGAGATAGCTCGACCCGGGACTCAAACTCAGGACCTCGTGTCTGTAGTCGAACACGCTAACCACTAGACCAATGAGACAGTGTAATTATACCGCAAGCATATGTCCCGTTCCGTTTCGTAAGTTACTTGTATTTGCCATAGATAAAACTTACCATTGAGTGGGGTTTTAATAGTAGCAAACGAAGAATAACTGTGGCCTTTAAATCTTTCATTACATAGAACAATAGGAGAGTAACTATTGAAGTCGTTTGTCTGTATTACAAAGTCATTTAGCCTTCTGATCTTTCGACACTTGGGAATTGATTTAACAGAAACAAAGGTCAACAGGGATGAAATTTTACAAAATTGTCACGAGTGAGTTACTATGTATTGAAGTGGGAAAAGTAGTATCGTGAAATTCTTATGTTATAGACTAGAATTATTGTAACACAGTGAAAATATTCATATTTCTTTTGGCTATAATAAATAGCGCTGCATGCATTAACATTACACTACACGCCACAGGTCTGGTAAGCTGTACATAATTCCAAAATTAAATAAAGAAAAACTAGGCACATAAGGTTTTTCTTAAGAGGAATTTAGGGGTACCTGCTCAGGCATCGATACCTCAACTCTAGAACCAGATTACACGTGTATAACCCCTAAGGTATTATGGCTATATAGTCTTACCACAAATCCATACTTGTATCCACTTGTAGTATTAAATAAAATACAAGCAATTAATATATACAAAGAAGTTTATGTACGATACCTATTTAAACTACTAATACCAAGTGTTCACTATCAGTTTAATTAAATGTGTTTGAACTCTGAGTGGATGTAATGAAGTATTTTACTAGCGACTTCCATTTTTATTGTTATCTTTATCCAAAAGATAAATATTGATATAATCTCAATTAAGAGAACTTAAAGAGCCTCAGTCATCCAACATTTAAACATTTAATTTTGTATATACTATAGTGTTTGCGTGCATAATTGAAACTACAATAATATATATATATATTCTCAAAAGATTATTCTACCTGCAAATAAATTAAGAATTTCTCTAATCTCTATTCATGTGGTGTGGTGATACGATTTGCTTCAGTCGAAATAAGAACTTAATTCAAGTTAATTCCTATCTAAAACTATATTACCATCAAGTCCCAGCAACGTGAGTACAAAGTACATAATATATCAGAAGTGAAACTTCTTTGGCAAGCTAATTTTTAAGTATTGTTATATTTGTACAAATCTAAAACTATTGATTTTAAGAATTTTATGAATTTAGTTGTACCTAAAATATTAAGAATCGATAATTAATACAAATAATTTATTGAAATCTCGAATGACGAATTGTAAAAAAAAATGCCACGTGTTTTTTGTCAATCTAAGAAAGTATTAATTAAATTTTATATTGAATTTAAAATTTAGAAAAGTGAATTTATGAAGTATTTTTATTTTATATTTTATGAAAAATAGTATAATGAAAAATAATAACTAAATTATTAAATAACGAGTAGGAAATTAAAATGCGACATGTTTCTTGTACATATTAAAACTACCTAACCTTCAAAGGAATTAGCATAAAAAACCCTGCACATCTTCGTGATACTAATCACTCGTTTCATCTGTAATAGTTTTACCTTGATGCGCCTAAAGTTTCATTTCAAAAAAATTAAAATAGTAAAATTTTAACAAGATTTAAAGAATTTGGAATAAATTTTATCAGGTTATAACAGACTACAAATAAAAGATGTATAGTATTAATTACATAGACACATAATTCTTTTACAAAGAAAAGTTCGATGATAAAAACGACATGTATTGTGGTTGGCAGCTTTATGGTAGTTGAGAAGTAGGACACGACGCTCAGCGTTGAATGCATTAGCTCTGTGCACAAAAACGCTTTGCTCGATAAGATAAACACAGACGAAAATGTTTCTAATGTCCGCAAATTACAAGATGACAACGGTTCAGAGCTTGTACTTTGAACGCGGTGAAATGGCTTAAGAGAATTTGTAATTAATGAATTTGAAGGTGTTCCCTTCTAAAGGTTGGTTCCCTTTGTGAAAATTGTTTTAGACTTTAGACAAATAAACAATTATATTACCTTGTGTAAAAAGCGTTGAGGAAAATAGGCTTCAACCTTGAATTGACACTAATAAAAGAAAGAAGAATATTTACATATTTTCTTAGTACATCACATATTTATGATTACATTTTGATTTTGCGCGTTAAACAACAGAATAACAGTTTACTTTACTATAAGCAAGAAAAGCAATGTTGTTAAATAGGACATCAAAAAGGTATATTTGTATATTTACACAGTTGCAGTGCAGTCACAGTAAAACATATACAATGTTACCTACACCTACAGTCATTGTTTCTTATACCAAATCAAATGAAATCAAAATATTCTTTATTCATGTTGGCTCAAAAAGCACTTTTGAATAGTCAGTAGTTAAGAATTAATGAGGGTATAATGGAAAGGGCTATGCTTGGAGTTTCTCTACGCGATCAAAGATGAAGAAATGAGGAGATCCGTAGCAGATCCAAAGTCACCAACATAGCCCTACGAATCGCGAACCTGAAGTGGCAATTGGCGGGGCATATAGTCCGAAGGACCAATGGACGTTGGGGTCCGAAGGTGCTGGAATGGCGACCCCGCACCGCGCGGCACAGTGTAGGTAGTCCCCCCACAAGGTGGACCGATGACATAAAGAGGGTCGCCGGTAGCCGCTGGAGCCAGGCGGCTCAAGATCGGGCCTTGTGGGGTATCATTTTGTGAGACCTATGTCCAGCAGTGGACGTCCATCGGTTGAAGCGACGACGACGACGAGGGTATAATTTCCGTTTGTCAATTTGTATGATGTATATATCAAATTCATGTGTGCGTTAGATTTATATAGTAGTAAAAAAAATTACATTAGAGAATTTTTAACAATTTTTTAAAAGCCGTACTTTATATTTTTTTGAATAGGGACGTATCAAAGTAAACTAAAAAGCAGTTAGAAGCTTGAAGTTTATAAGTTTAGAATCTTGCAAATATTTTTTTTCCAAGTAACACGATTCGCGCAAGTAGTACCACAAGTCGGCTCAAAAAGCACTTTTGAATCGTCAGTAGTCTGTCCGTTGGTTTGGAAAGTTGAATCTGCTGAGAAGAAACCCAACGGTTACATTTTTAAAGATAGTTTTGTATGTAACAATGTGTAATATATTGCTTCTGTGAGTAACTGGAATCAAGTGCAAACATTTCTATCGCTTAAATAATCTTCCACCTTATAATATGCCTTTTGTAGAAGGATGTTTTTGACATATTTCTTAAAATTATGTGGAGGCAAATCTAATACTTATTGAGGTATCTTATTAAAAATGCGTATGCTCAACCCAACGCATGATTTCTGAACCTTCTTTACTCTAAAATGTGGAATAAATTTTGTATTTCACTAAAGTTCTAATATAGTTATATACTATAGTAATATTGGAGTATGTATTATAAGTTTGTTACATATTTTCTCAAATTATGACAATTTTGTTCACTACTTTTACTTTTAGTATAATCGTATAAATAATCTTGTATTTTTAACATCGTATCAAGTCAAATTAAAAGTCCTTCAAGTTAACTTTTACAACGTTTTTGAATCATATCTACTTATAGTTATATTGATGTAATAAAAATTAAATACAAGTGATCATAAATTAAATTAAAACTTCAAAATCAAAATTATAAATAGGAACTATAACCATAAATACAAACAGTCTGTCTTATTATGTTTTCACGACACGTTACGTAATTTCCTAAACTATAGACTTCCATAACAAAAGTGCGATCCAACGACTTGGTATCTTTATAGCCATTTAATCTGAACATCGTAAAACGCCACTTATACAGATTAGGTGCGCTTATCAAAGGCAATTTCAGTAATATTGTATAATCACATTCAATACAGTGTAATGTCGTGTGTGCCGATAACTTCATTTACATAAATTATCTTTACAAAATGTTCTATGATTTTTAATGTTAAGTGAATTCAAATAATCCTCCTCAGAACCTGAAAACATAGGCGCTATGAAGTTTGTTTTTTCTCAAGGCATCTTATCAATGTTCCACCGTTATGACCATTACATATCATAAAACTTTTCCCTCTATCCTGTCAGCGCGTTGTTCTAAATTATATTTGCAATAATATAGCAAAGTCCAAATATAAATTATTACGATATTTTAGAACTATGTGCCGGTATTTATTTAATAATTATTACTTTCTACTGCCGCAGAAAATTTATCATTGAAAGTTGGAGTTAATATTAAGAAATAGGTTTCTGATTACTGTGAATATTTGCTTATTGGTACATATCTTATAAATAAAAGGAATAACTAAATGGGGACTAAATTTTCTTTCTAATAGACAAAAAAAAACTGAAAATACTTGTATAATACGCTATAGGGAACAACATCAAACATTTGCGAAAGATGTGAGTAAAAAAAAAATGTTACTTGTAATTTTTGATATGAAACATGTTGATCAAGTTAAATTACGTATGATCGCATAAAGAATCGGTATGTTTTATAAAAATATTTATTGATGTCGGAGTTGCAAAAGCTATAATTAACAATAAAATTAAATTGCAAACAATTTAGAAATAATTAATATGCAATTAATCAACGTTTTCACGCGACAATTCAAAACGATGACTGTAAACATTTTAGCACGCGAGCTACGGTCGTAGTTAATAACTGATAATGGATAGGTTATTAAGTGCATTAAGCGATATCATTTATTTTTATTGTAAGTGGAAAGATAATTTTTTATTTTGTCTTAATTAGGCTTTAACGGACACGAAATTTTTGATAACTATACAATAAAGCGATGACCTTAGGGTGCAAATGCATTAACTAACATAGACTCAAAACTATACACCAAGTTGCCATACAATAAAACTTCGAAAATTTGTAAGGGCTTTATGTTTTGTTAATATGGGTATAGGTTGGTATGTGAAAACTTGTATAATAAGTAAAGTATTTATGATTTTTATTCTTTGTTACAGAATTCACCATAACAAGCCGAAGATAAAACAGATATGAACCGATTATAAGGATAGCCGTCAAATAATTTATAAACTAAGCTAATTAATACATAATTTATAGAAACAGTATGAAACAGAATGAATACTTGCACATAAGCAATCAGAATCATAAAAAATACCAACTTCGTAATCATGACAATATCAATACCAACCCCGAATGGTTTATGATTTACAATACTTTCTGTTAGAATTATGACGTACACATGGTCTTCTAACGATTCCTTATATGATGATAATATTACAGAGTTTGTCAACAATTCCAAACATGACAACGTTACAGCACCAGATCCAATCGAAGATAAAGCGGTTCAAGCAGCATTCTGTACAGCGTACGCAATAATTTTCGTAATTGGCATCTTCGGTAATGCTCTTGTTTGCTATGCGGTCATCAGAAACCGGGCCATGCAAACTGTCACTAATCTATTTATCACGAACTTGGCCTTGTCTGATATATTGTTATGCGTATTTGCAGTCCCATTTACTCCGCTTTATACTTTCTTAGGTAGATGGGTTTTTGGTGGCTTGCTTTGCCACATAATGCCCTATGCTCAAGGATGTAGCGTTTATATTTCAACCTTAACGCTAACATCAATTGCTATAGACAGATTTTTTGTTATTATATATCCATTCAAACCTCGAATGAAGATAAAGACTTGTATTGGATTAATTATTTTTATTTGGATATTTGCATTGTCAGTTACATTTCCTTATGGCTATTACATGGCGCTTCAAAATGTCTATTGTGAAGAAAAGTGGCCATCCGATCAATTTCGAAAAGCCTTTGGGGCAGTTACAACGATTATGCAATTTGTATTGCCGTTCATTGTAATGGCATTTTGTTACACGTGTGTTAGTGTGAAATTGAACGATCGCCTCAAATCTAGACCAGGTAGCAAAAATAGTAAAAAAGAAGATGCAGAAAGAGAAAGAAAACGAAGGACGAATAGAATGCTTATAGCGATGGTAGCTATTTTTGGCCTGTCATGGTTGCCATTAAATTTGATTAATATTAGCAGTGACTTTTACTCTCTAGCTGAAGATTGGAGGTATTATATGGTTTTGTTTTTTGTTGCACATTTTGTTGCAATGTCTTCCACTATATATAACCCTTTTCTTTACGCATGGCTAAATGAGAATTTCCGCAAGGAATTTAAGCAGATTCTACCTTGTTTAGGCGCATTAGTTGCAAAGAAATCTAAAAGAAATTACAATCAATCTGAAAGGACAGGAATGTACCGCTCAGAAAAAACATGCAACGGAAACGATACAATTCAAGAATCGCTGCTAACTACTACAGTAACCAAACCTTCTGTTAGATACAAAATAGAGTTTAATGAAAAATTAAAAGTTTATACAGATGACGCCGATAATATAAGCCCCGATGAAAAACCAGACGAAAATACTAGTCCAAATGAAGATGTTGTTAAAATGTATATGTTCACAGATAAAACTGTGGTTACGTCGGATAAGAAGCCAATTGTATCCGCACTTTAAGTAAGTTTAATGAACCTTATCTCATAAAATAAATAATGACATTATCAAAGTCAAAGGTAGTCCTACATTTGATAATAGCTTTTATAATTAGCATTTTATACATTAGTGGACAAACATATAAACATACGCTAACGTGAATATTTTCGTTCAAACTATTACTAAGAAGCAAATCCTGTCACGTTTATGAATATGTATAAGTAAATATTACTAAAAAAGTACGACACTTCTTGTTCAGTGCAGTCAGTGTTTCTCTTTATAAAAAGAAATTTATATGCTCGTTTAAAATTTATCATTATGCTTTTCGTTGAAGGAAAAATCGTAATGAAATCCTAGGAACAATTCCGAAATATGTGATCCCGGAGCGACGCGACGTGGTGGGTCTATGCTCTAAAAGCAACTTTAATTAATAGCTTTTGTTATTTCCTTATAATATCAGCTCTCAGTGGAAGTCAGATCTGGTCGTTTCGAAGTTGAAGTACAAAAACTATCCCAAATCGTGAGTCTAGTCTTTCGCAATTAGTAAAAAAACTATTATTGTTATGTTATTACAAACAGATAATTCAATTTTGTTTTAGTGTATTTATAACAATTTGCCTTTGATTTTGTTTTCTGAAACTACTTACATATACGTAATTCTCTTAAGGCAATGAACAAAATAATTTAAATTAATAGCCTGTAATAATTGTCACCCCACATATTTCAAAGTAAATTTGGCATAAAGCTTTTAACCCAGTGATATGGTAACTGCCATTTTAATTGTCCTTAATTTGGAAGGTTTTATGTTCCCAATTTGTGAATGTATTAGGAGCATACGTTATATGCTTTATGGATACAAGTCATTGTGGGGAAGATATATGAAGCAAATCTTTACGTAACACTATACATACCGCTTAACCTTGATAAACATGTCCTGGAAAACTTAAATAACCTTATGAAATAACTTCAAGAAACGAATATTTGGATATGGATTCATTGGAAAAAAAGGAATATACAAAAAGGCGGTCTTATCAGCCATTTCTGCCAGACAAACTTAAGCAACAGGAAATTATGCGAAAGTAGTAAGATGTTGCATAAAGAAGTCATAGATAGTAATTTAATTGTACATCAGTGAATTGCCACCATTTCGCTTCTCATAAAAACTCTCTTATTAACAAATACTGATTTCTTGCTCCTGTGGAAACTTCTGTACAAAGAAATTAAAAGTGCGTGCGTACAAAGTAGTCAGAAGTGAAACTTCTTTGGTAAACTAAGTTTTAAGTCTTGTTTATATTTATACAAATTTAAAACTTTAGATTTCCGACTTAGAGGGAGGTTAAAAAGGAAGATATGGTAAAAATTTAATGAATTTTTCATTAAAATATTTAAAGTGTCGAAAATTAATACAAATAATTAATTGAAATTATGAATAGTAAATAAAAATGCCACGTGTTTTTTGTCAACATTAGAAATTATTATTTAATTTTGTTTTTGAATTTAATATTCGGTAAAGAAGAAGTACAAAATATTTTAATTTTATATTTTATGAAAAATAGTATAAAATTATTAAATGACGAGTGGCAAATTGAAATGCCACATGTTATTTGTACATATTAAAACTACCTAACCTTCAAACGAATAAGCGTAAAAAACGCTGCATATCTTCATGTCGCTAATCACGCGTTTCATCCGTAAAAATTTTACCCTCATGCGTCTAAAGAAGTTTCTCTTCAACAATCTATATTGTTTCCTAAAAAATCAGTTGTCTACCAGTAGTCTTCTTTAAATTGATGATGTCACTGATCAACGTCAAGGAAAAATATAGTTCCTGTATCCGCGGGAACTTTGGTATAAACAGTAACCTATAGCCGCTCTAGATTAATGGGATCATTTATCTTTATTTCATACAGTCTAAGGTGGAAAAGGAGCGCTAAGCCGGTAAAAGGTTCTTTTTTAAGCCTTCTACAGAGCATCGTGTCGAAACGCAAAGTTTTTGCTTCACAGTACATTTTTGCTGGTAGGGCAGTAACTAGTCATGACCGAAGCCTCTCACCAGTCCAGAAAAATACGAAGTAGAAATTGCTCTTTTCAAAATTGTGTAAAAAGTGTACATGGAATCATACGCAGCACCTCTGCACTGGCGAGTTAGGATTGTTATGGTTTGGGCATGAAAATATAAGAGACAGTTATTTTGCCGTTTATAGTATTAGTACTAAACAATGTGGTAGCTTACAGTAGTCTGGTGCCATATTAAAAAGGTCATCAAAAATATAATACCGAGACAGAGACTGGGAAAATAGCCGAGCCCCCATAAAGCCCATCCTTCCCCGTACAGTATTGTGATCTCCAAACTGTAAAATCTAAATAAATTCATCGTTTGTTGCCAACAATAATAATATTTACGACCCCTTGAGCCCCACATACATAATTTATTGATCATATCCCGTCTCTTATTGTCTATTTACATGTTATTTATATTTTCTTTTCGTAAACAGAGCAATATTTATTTGCGAATGCACAATTTATATTCACAACCAGTGTCAAGTTACTAAGTGCCAAAATACGTATTATATTTCACTATACTTGTATTAGGTGATTTCTGTGCTAGCCGGAAATGTAACTAATTTCGGAAATGGCAGAAGGGTGACGGGATAAATTTCCGATGGGTTTTTCGAAAACTTTGCAATAATACAGAAATAAAGATATAACAGTGAAGAACCACAAAAATTCCTAGTATGACAGTATCTAATCTATCCTGCTAATCTCACTCACTTCAACCGATGGACGTCCACTGCTGGACATAGGTCTCACCTAATAATGCCCACTGTGCCCGATCTTGTGCCGCCTGGCTCCAGCGGCTACCGGCGACCCTCTTTATGTCGTCGATCCACCTTGTCGGGGATTTCGACATGTCGGGGTGGCCATTCCAGCACCTTCGAACCCCAACGTTTCGAGAAACGGACGATTCGTCGAACTGTGTGCCCCGCCCCTTCAGCTTCGTGATTCTTAGGGCTATGTCGGTGACTTTGGTTCTTCTACGGATCTCCTCATTTCTGATGTGATCGCGTAGAGAAACGTCAAGCATAGCCCTCTCCATCGCACGCTGTGTGACTTTGAGCTTTCGAATGAGGCCCATAGTCAGCGACCACGTTTCCGATCTGTTCTAAAAGTATTAATGTTACTCAGAGGGTGCTTAGTTACCCAGAGGGTGCTTAGTTAGATAACCTATCCGGTTACTAAATTAAGCATGAGGGTGAGCGACCCAGGATGCCTCGAGCTCTTCCTACCGCTCTACACTGTCCTCTCCACGGCAGTAATGTGCTATTCCTAACCATAATACTCCCGGAAAATCCTCTTATCCCAAATACCAAAATTTCCTATCTAACTCCCATACCGATAAATGGCGGTATATCCATTTCCCGCTAAACTAAATGGCAGAGACCGATAACGGGCAGCAGCGTTATCGATGCGAGAGGGTCAGCACCTGCGGTCACTAACCCGCCTGCCAAGCGTGGTGATTACTGGCACAACCATCAAAATGATGAGTACTGCATTCTGCTAATAGAAAATTTTAAAAAATTAGGCAAACGAAAAAGTGCTTTAAAACTTCTTATTACATGTACTAATCTTTCTTCTTATCTATTTACTTAGATATTCCTAGTGTGGTGTCAATAAAGTCTTTTCTATCAATCTATGAGTAACAGAACGGGAATCAGGACTCTGCACTAGCAAAGAAGTCAGGTTTAACGATGATGGTACGCCCCCAAATTTTACTGTTCAATATATTTTGATACAATGTGTTCCGCGAAAAACATTTCACATTCCAATAGTATTATAATACAACAAGAGTTATAGGATGCTGTATAGATAGCTCGTAAATTATTATTTATAACGCATACCAACACTTTTATTATAGTAACGTGTTTAATCTAAATATAAATATTAGAGGTGCAATAAACTGATGATGACGTTGTAAGATTTAATGGGGTGTAAAAATATTTCTTAAGTTTGTTAACTTTTGAGAGAAAGTCTGCTTTTATATGCAAAGTAATCATTTTGTCATCACTTATATTTAAATTACAATGTTATGTTATGTACGATAAGTTTTTAGAAGCTCTTTGTAATTAAAAATCATAAAATTTTTAGTACGACAAAATTTTTTTAGATTTCGAATTAACTTTTTGTTTCGGAAATCTCACGGCATAATTTGTTTTTTCACTGTACCCTTTAATCAGTCCTTTTAACCAATCAGCGAGGAAACCTTATAAACCTTTGTTACCAATCAATAAATCTATTGCCTTTTTCCTTCTTGAGATAAAATAAAGGCCCAACTTAGCATGTCCTGTTACATTTTAAAAAATGCTGTAGCAATTTATAAAAAGCTTGTGTATTATGTTCGCATTACATATCGCCGCTTTAGATGAATAATCACACAATCCAAGTTAAAGTCACATCAGAACTCAGAAGAATCGATATTATCTTATGTTTTTTATTATTCTTGAGAGATTAGATCTTGACTGTAACTTTACGTGATGGTAAGTGATGTTTAAGACGAAAAAGCGCCTACCTGGTAAGAAATTATTTGCCTTTATACACATCATTGAACTGGAAGTGAATTTCTTTGCCTGTCAGCATGTCTGTTGATTGGGTGATGGCTAGCCACGTCGAAACTCATATAACAGAAAATGATATTTCCTAAATTTGTCCTGGAAGTAATCGAACACAGGACCTACGGCTACCGAAACGAGTTACTCGCACCATTGCGCCTGCAAGGCTATCTAAAGAACTCTTTAAATTGTTGACAAAATTGTCTGCAAGATGGCATCACGCCTCATTCCCATAGAGGTAGGCAGAGACCATTTCCTTCCACTTGCCACGATCCTTGCATATCACCTTCGCTTCTTTCATTCTCATTAAACCTTCCATACAAGTTCGTCGGTTTAGAGTACTCTTGACCTGGCCCTTTTTTAAAATGTCCTGGATTTGGTCCAGGAATGTTCGCCTTGGTCTTTCCCTTCCAATTTTCGCATTCACTCTTGACTCATAAATCCTTTTTGTCAGTCTCCTTTCAGTCGTTCTCTCTACATGCCCAAACCACCTAAGCAGACCTTTCTCGATTTTAGTCACTACGTCTTCTTTTATACTACAACGTTCTCTCATCACACTATTTCTTACTCCGGCACTCAGTTTTAATCTACTCATGGTTCTCAACGCTCTCATCTCTACCGCATTTATTTTACTTATGTGATTCTTCTGCCATACCCAACTTTCACTACCATACATAAGTGTCGGCACCAACACTCCAGCATGCACAGCCAGTCTAGCCCTTTGAGACACCATCTGGTTATTCATTAAGGCGTGCAGAGCACCATTTACCATATTTCCTGCATTCACTCTCCTTTCAATATCACTTTCAAATGTTCCATCTTTTGTAAACTTAGATCCCAAGTAACCAAATTCTTTCACCTCTTCCACTTGTTCCCCATCTATAGAAGTATTGCCAGTCATCATAGATTCATCTCTTCCAAAAAGCATAACTTTCGTTTTTTTACATTTAATTTCATTCCTTTCTCTTTCAAAGCTTCATTCATAATATTTACCATCTCCTGTAGCTCATTAGCGGATGACGCAAGTATTACTTGATCATCAGCATAGAGTAAACATTTGATGAGTAATTAATTCATTCTTAACCCATACATACTTTCTTTTAAATCTATCAAACAGTTATCCATGAAAAGGATGAACAGCCATGGTGACGCAACACATTCCTGTCGAACACCTCTTTCGACCGGAAACCACTACGTGTACGCCCCGTTTATTCTGACACAAGCACTAGAACCCTCATAGAGAGACTTCAATGCATGAATCAGATTACCACTCACCCCATACGTAGATAACGTTGACCACAGCTCATTCCTCACCACTCGATCATAGGCCTTTTCTAAATCTACGAACGCGCAATAAACTTTTTGGTGTTTAGCCAAACATTTTTCAGTTATGCACCGTAAAGAAAAGACCTGATCCGTACATCCCATTCCTCTTCTAAATCCCGCTTGCACGTCCCATATTTTCCCATCAGTTTCATTAATCACCCTTTCAATTAATATCTTTGCATACAATTTGCCGACGACACTAAGAAGGCTGATACCGCGGTAATTTTTGCACTCCTGCTGTGACCCTTTTCCTTTATATAGAGGGACAATTACGGCCTTGCTCCAATCTCTTGGGACTTGACCTTTCTCCCAGCATATATTGAAAAGGCAGTACAGCTGAGCTACCACAATCCCGCGGCCAGCCTTCAGCATCTCCACTGACACTCTGTCATACCCAGCAACCTTACCTGATCTCATACCTTTTATTTTATTTTATTTTAGGAGGCTTGTGCCCAGCAGCAGTCCTTTTTTTCTAGCTGACAAATTGACGCTTTGTGGTACCACACAAAAGGTCGATTCAAATTTTATAATATTAACTTTTTAAATCCCTCTGTAATCTTCTAAAGAAGTTCGAATAGTCTTTATTGTCTTGTGTCAAATCACATTGACAAGTCGGTGAAAATGATGTTGTGTTGAAAACATTTTCTTTAATATTCAAATGGCTTTCGTGTAAAATTAGCTTTTTAAGAATTGTTACACACTTCTTCCAAAGCAGCGATATAAAAAATTGCACTATAAAATCCCTATAAACCAATCAACGTTATATACCTAGGATATCATTATTGAAAGTTATTATTTTTCACGCTATTAGCCAACCACTCAAAAGTGACTCATGGCTTTTATAATCCAAAAAAAGATCGATCCCATTCGTTTTTTGTAGTAAACGACTGTCCTAATTCAGAACGCATTAAGTGTGCTTCGTTCTCAATAACTTTACATTCAGTCATCTAACACGAACTTCTTAAACCCATTATACAAAGACAAAGCTTTAATGTTAAGCTTTATTTAAACGGTGTTGTAAATCTCATTTATGAATTCATATTTGCTAAAATTTTAGCGACATCAAATGCCCTTAAAAAAATGTACTTGAGTGGATAAATAAAAAGTATTTTAACAAAATATCAGATAGAGGGTCTTAGCTTATAATAGGGTAAGAAAAATATAGGTTTATACTATTTCTATGACGATTTTAAATTTGATTTTATATTGCGTACGGCATATTTGAAATTATTAAAGACATATAACGGACTTCCATCTAATATTATCACTTACCAGCAGTCGTTACCATAGTCAAGCACGAACCTGTCAACAATAAAAAAAATTCAAGACATTACTGTATTCCAAGCAACTTGTACAATGTCATACCTAAAAGATTTTTAACAGTTCAAAGAAACAAACAAAATATCTGGTAATTAATAGCAAAATTGCAAACAAAATTAATATCTCTAAAAAATCTTTTCATAGATCTAGATGATCTTGATCTTGAAATTTTGTTTAGTTTCTTCATTTAAAATTTTAGAGTATATTTTAATTAAATTGAACTCATTAACTTGAAATAAGTTTATTACGTAACATGTATGCCACATTTTATTATTTTAGAGAAATAAAAATTCTCAACAACTACCCAGTTACCAGGTTATGAATTTAAGCAGCCGTAACAAGCGCATAATTTGAGTGTAGATATAAAAATAAACTTTGTTTTCGAATCACGTGGCGGTAGAATATTAAGAGTTATGGTTTCCGTTTGTTGTGCGTATTATTAGAAAGAAATAAATTTATTTATATAATATTAGAATACTTCTATGACTATGAAATTCACACAAAAGCCTTTTAATTGATTCAGAATTAGAAATTAAGGAATGAAAGGCTATCCTTGTATGGACATGTATACAAAAAGGCCCTAAATATGATGGTAAGCGGCAGGGCCGGGAGAGGGCGACCAAAATAAGTGTGAAAGAGAAATGACAGCTGATAGAGTAAAGTGGCAAAAGGAAACATGCTGTGCCAACCCCACCTAGTTGGATAAGGGAAGGAAATGATGATGATACTATAAAGATATAACTGTATAAATAATATACAAAAATTATAATCGCGATACCTACGTCAACTACCAATCATATCTTAAACTCATTACATAAAATGATACCTTTACACGAGCTTCAATAGATAGTGTTGTACAATTATCTGCAAAATAAAATTTATTAATTAAATAATGCTTATAGTAAATATGACCACGTTTCCGAATTTCATTTAAAGCTCAAGTGGTTATCTATCTGATTTCACCGGAATCTACACAATCTTTCTCTTCTGTGCCGTATTATTCGAGCCCGTGTTATTCGAACCTCCCAGCCTCTCGTACTTGAAAAATCGCTTCAATTTCTTTCAAGATAGCTTGTACAGGAAGGCACTAAGGTCTCAATATAGTCTAAAATTGAGAACTATGCACCGCATAAAGTTTTTCAAGATTCCTTTACAGTTGAAGCCACAACGCTTGTGGAATGCTGTTCCAATGGAAATTCCTTAGATACTTTCAAAAAATTATTTAAGGATCGCTGTTTCCCTTTAGTTCATTGTCATGTAATAACGACGCGATGTTTATGTATGTATTTATCTGATCTTATTTTTATATATTAATGTTTATACGTATTTTAATTTCATATATTCTCACCATCTTTGAATTCTTTTTTTTTTTCTTTTCGTTGGGAAATGCTTTTATGCACTGGCCCCGACCGTGTGTCAGGAGTGTGGGACTCGGCGAATAAGCATGCCTCGCAATACCCACTTAAACCCAGCGGAACCCTCTTCATGCATGAATGAAGCACCAGGGGTTCAACTTTCACATTCATCCCTGGTCTTTCTTAAGGATGTCTGGAAGGAACCGCTTTAAAGCGGTAAGACCACTTGATAGTTACATAGTTTACATAGTTTAACTCTCCTTTCTAATGTGAATAAAAAAGTATTTCATTACCGATTGAAAATTTTAACATAGGGAGATTATAACCTAATAGTAAGAACTAAAAAAAAAACATGTTTCTAATAAAAATATTTTTGTTTCAGGTTGCAATCACGGTTACAATTCTAAACATATTTTAAGATTTAGGCTAAATTTACAAAAGCTAAATGTCATTTCATTAAAAGCAGCTTTAAATGAAATTTTAGTTACAATTATAATAAGTATAAATGTTATAGTTCTAATCTGAAATATTGTTAATTCATTGAAAATGTAATTGAATGTTGTATATGGAAGTTAGGGTCACGCCATGTTTATGCATAAAATAATATGAAATTAAGGAAAATTGTAACGTAAAATAAATGTACATACTTACAATATGTGTAAAATAATATTCATGTAAATAGTAATAGAAAAGCATTAACTTCAATAATGTTCTTGCGAACTTTGAGCCCATTGATGTAACTGCTTTTCTTAAAGTTAAGTTAAAAATTATATTTTAGTGTTAATTATTATTTGGATAAATATTTTTTCAAATTCGATGTGAACATAGTGTAAAATGCCTTGTAACTTAATACGTCAATCGACGCAAAAATGTGCAATTATCTATCATTTAGTTAATAAACCATACCAAAGATTTTCTGGTTCATTTTGATTATTAAAATAACAAATTCTTCCTTGAATAATATTTAGTTTGAAGCTACTAACATTACAATAAATAGAATACAATTCAATACAGTGTATTGTAATCCCAATATATCATATAATTAAAAATGGAGGAGACATACCAGGTGGTGACAGTAACGAAGTGAAGAAATTATAAAACAGAATATGCGTTTCCAGGTTATCAATGTTTAAAATTACAGGGAGACTAACAAGGGGCAGACATGTACCGTGGACAAAGGTCTCAAAAATCCTTTATTTTAAAAAAGAACGGTTTCGAGAGTAAAACATGATTCTAGATTTTGAGAAGGTTACAATTGCATCTGGGTATCATTAAACTGACATTTCACTTTATGACTTGCTTATCTCTTCATTCGAACGTGAGAAGCACGTCTAGACGACGAGAAAATCAATGAGTTAGTTCTTTAATTACCATGCTTTCCTTTTCCTTGATTCAATGTTCCTTGATTTTAAGTTATAATAATTTATGTGGGAAGAATTCTACAGAAAAAACTCGTTATGCCGGGCTCGCTCGCGCATCGGTGAAAGTATTCGCTTCTCGAACAAAGGTCCTGGCTTCTCTAGCAAATTAAGCACATTGATTTTCTAATTTATCTGAATCTGGATTGATTGGACGATTCCGCCATGGCTGGTTATAACCGTAGCAGTAAAGACACTTCGTCAAGTGAAAATTTAGACTTCGATACTATGTTGTTTAGATACCATAACAGGTAAGTTACCCCTTACCAGGTAAGCACGCATTCATCTTGAACTTTATCATCACATACCACAGATGAAATTAACAGTCAAACGTTGATCTGTCACCAATAAAAAAAGGATTTTTTAAAGTGGAAATTGTCTCATTTTCTCATCTACTTTATAGTAAACGTTATGTTAATAGATCTACTTTTACTAATACTGAAAACTTGAAAATTTAGTCTGGTGTAACAAATATTTGAGGAGACATTTATATTAATATATTGAGAACTTCTCACTCAAAGAGCCCAAAACATGCCAGGGCGTTAATGAACCCAACCATTTTCCACGTATCGTTGAGCCTAAAATTTAATAAATCTTTACAAGTATTGATTAACATTAATATAATTGACTGTAGATTGATTGATTTTTACAATAAATATATATATTTACAGAAATGTTATTCTTATATTTAGAATACGTAAACTCAAATTGATTTTCGCTCTTGATATGTTATAAAATTATGAGATGTTTCCTTTCTTGTTTCTGTATCATATTGATCTCAACTTTCAGTCTTCTTATATAAAACACTAGCTGAACCCGCGTCTTCGTCTGCGTGGAATGTTTACTTGGTAGCATTTTCATTAATTTAGGCAAATTGTTTTACAAATAAAAAACATACCCGCACTGACTTTGAGGGTGGAATTTCCTAAAATTTGCTTTTGATAGTTTCCATTATATCAAAAACAAATTCTAACAAAGATTTACCATAAAAGATATAGTTTGTAAATGTGAAATTTCAATTTTTTTAAATGTGAAAATTAGAATATTTTTAATTAACATCACTGCAATCCCCCTTACAGGTAGAATTTCGTAAAATCCGTTCTTAGCTGACCCAGTAGTAAAAACGAAACACTTGGTATATCAAATGATGAATCAAATGAATGCAAGTAACGTTCTTTTATAAACGATAATATATCTAAGGAAAGTCTTCTACCTAAGTCGTTGGAGATGAAACAAACAATTCTGTGGTGTAATATGTCTGAACAAATCCCGCGAGCTTATAGCTTGAATGGAAAAACCACCGTAAACATTTTTTCGTTTTTACATTCTCAATATTGCGCAATAGGGAATAGTTTGTTTAAAGAAATCTGCTTTCAATACATATGTTATATTGTGAAAGCTATTAAAAGGAGAGCTTTCCTTATCTTTAATGAAGTTTAAGCAAATAGAAGATTGTATTTTCTTAAATATTGTAAATAGTGCGCTTACGGGAATGAATCTCCTTGCGTAAGTGACGGCCTCGCTGGCGCAGTGGTGCAAGTATTCGCTTTGCTAGCGGAGGTCCCGGGTTCGATCCACGGTAGGACGAGTTTAGGAAATTGTATTTTCTAATTTGTCTGAGTCTGGACTGGTGGGAGGCTTCGGCCGTGGCTAGTTACCACCCTACCAGCAAAAACGTACCGCCAAACAAAGTAATTTGTGTTCCGGTACGATGCTGTGTAGAAACCGTAAGGGGTATATCGCCTCTTAACAGATTAGCGCGGTTCCATCTTAGACTGTATCATCACTTACCATCAGGTGAGATCACAGTCAAGCGCTAATCTGTCAGCAATAAAAAAAATCTTTAACGTATTATTATTCCACAAATTCTTCCAACTGGGTGAACCAATTTTGGTGACTCTTTTTTTACATAAAAGGTGGAGCTTGTCTTAGGGTCCCATTTCTTTTAGTCCAGTTGTGATGATGGCATCCATGAGAAACTCGGAGATTCTTGAATTTGCATTTAGCATGTATGCGACAAATGAACGAACAACTCAAGACCACGACAACCGATTTCGACGATTCTTTTTTTATTGGAAAGGATATACCTCAAGAGCAGTACTTTTTTTGTTAAAATTTGTATTTATATATTATTTAAATATCGTAGTGCATCAATATAATAATAAAATTTTAAAAATAAAATAAACCTTTATTGCTATTTTTTAACTTAAACTATGTTCTCGGCATTAAATTATGCCTTCCTCAGAGTTTGTCTTTCGACAAATTTCGGCTTTCCATTTGCATCGATCCTTTGCTGTACGTAACCCTTATGGTTCCGCTACTTTCAGATCGTCCTCCGATTACTATATTTGTCTCCCTTTACTTTTTTTGTATTCCCTGGAGTACCATTCAGTTATTATTCTTGTCCATTTTGCGTCATCATATGTCTCGACTATTGCCATTTTAATTTTCTGCAGTCTGTTGTACTTTCCCAAACCTGTTCTTTTCATTTATTCTCTTTAATTGTATTTTATTTCATCGCCTCACTGTCAATACACTTTTCTCTGTTCAGTTCTGATGAAGATGTTTATTATTATTGTTTTATTGTTTTGTTGTAAGTTGATAAACATACAAGTTGAGCTATGGCTCTCAGAAACTGAAATTAATAATAAAGCTACATTGAGTAAATTGACAAATGCTTCATTACAACGTTTATTACAGTTTAGTAACACTGCTTTAAAATTAATATACTGGTAACTAGCCTCGGGTAGAAGCTATCCAAAGGGAATATACCCACGCAAGTATACCCGTAGTTGAAATTGAAACTATCCAAATTAAACCGGTTTAAGAGATCTTAACCATTTTAATTGGATTGATTTTACATAAATTGTTATATGTACTTTTACATTATAAAGTACACTAAACGGTTTATAATAGATTCTCTAATTTAAAAAAAGTAAAACTTCAATATAAAAACATATATTGGATAGACACGTATATGTTTTTATCAACCACAAAATATATAATAAAGATAAAAATATGGTAATGTATATTTTTACAAACATTGTATGATTGTTTTTTAAAGTTTTCCTTTTATAAAAAGCTTTGTGGACTCAATTATTCATATTTCAGCTTGACGTGGTATGAAAAAATTGCAAAGAAATCTGCATATGCTGGAAGCTGTTTGCGATATTTATCCTCTTTTTTTTCGCTGGGAAATGCATTTACCCACTAACCCCGCAATACCCCGAAAAGCTCGCAAAACCCACGATAACCCAGCGGAACCTTATTCAGCCGTGAGTGAGACACCAGAGGACCACCTTGCGCTTTCCTACCTGACTTCGCGGATGAGTCCGACTGACGATTCACGGAAGCGAAAGCTGGTGCGCAAACATACGCCACCTAGCATTCCGCCTTCTTCGGCTGTGAGAGGAGGCATCTACTGCATTCTCCCTCTATCGTTTGCGGGCGTCCTTTTGCGAGACTACGGTCTCGCAGAAGAAGGCCATTCTCGCCCGATACCTCTCACTGGATAGCATCGCGCCTATGATGCTCCGCAGCGAGAAATCTCCGCCGATCAGCGCCTCCAAGGCCTGACGCTGAGGTCCCCAGGCTGAGTCTGTAATAGCAAAAACCATCCTGGACAATTTTTCAATAAAGCAATTTTGACTACTTTTCTGCGATAATGCGTTTACTTTCATATAAACATAGTTTTTTTGAAAATGTTTCAACCTAAACATTTTTCAGCGTTGCAGTATACGGATGTGAAAATAAATAAAAAGCTTTTTAATCAACCCTAGTGCCTAGGAGACTACTTTTAATCTTTTATTCGAAATGTATCACAAGTCACCATCTTCAAAATAATGTTCACCTTGGGAAAATCCGACAATAAATATAACGATGTTTCCCATTTATTTTTGTTTTCTTTCTGATTTTCCTTATAGAACACTTCTGTGGTAAAAAAATATTACTGGGACGATAGTTATTAAAAGAAAAACTATAACTGCATACAGAAAATAGACTTCTCTTTTATTTATTACTAGCAATGCCCCGCGGTTTCACCCGCGTAGATACCGATTTCGTAACAGAAGTCTACTAAGTCGAACTATAGATTTATTTTTGTTTATATAAAAATTTTATTACACTTAGTTTTCAGATTATTGGATACACACTTACATTCATAATCTAATGAATATAAGTATAATGAATATATATGAATATACAGATTTTACTTTACAACGAATATATATATAAAACTAATACAATTTAAAATTCGTACGTAGATTGTCCGACATTACTAAACTTACAGCTATTTTTTAATTATAATACAATAACAATTATAATACAATTTTTTTTTTTTTCATTTTTCCATTAATTTTTACCTTGATTATTATAAATTGTTAAAAATAAAAACCATAATTCAAAATACAAAACTTTCTTCTTTAATATTAGAGAAGAGATTTATTTGTATTATTTTATTGCCTCAAATATTTCCTATTCACCACATTTGCCACTCTGGAGTTCGACTCGGGATTCATTATTTCCTTTAGATTGAGATTTTGCAATTCGTTTTATCTTTTGAACGACATGTCCGATTTTTATAATTTAAAAGTATTCTACGGGTATTGAAATGGTTTTCAATAGAATTTTATTAACTTATGAAATGCAAAAAAGTAGTTTTAGTAGCATAACTACAGCAGTTGGACATATGGCATCGCAGACTTTTTTGTAGATATTAATACGTTCTAATATTGTAGAACATTTTTTTGTTCTATCATCAATAGTTTCTCAGAGCACGTGATAACAGATTTTAGGGATCACTAGTTTTTTTAGAAACTAATATAGCCTACGTCGTTCAGTGATAAAGCAGCTTTCTAATGGTGGATTTTTTTTTAAATCGGTCCAGTAGTTTTTGTGTGAAAACGTTACAAACATACATACATGCTTACATTCATACAAAAACTCAAATGTTTCCTCTTCATAATATTACTTTAGATTATAAATCAATATGTTACTGCTTTTGTTAGAAACGAGTAGCTTAATTCATTTAAAGCACAGAATCTGAAACATATTTGCAATTAGATATTTCTAATTAAAATACAGTCGATTTTTAAAAGATAAAATCATACAAAAAAGATGTATAACGTGAAGTATATAATAAATATATCAATACAAAGATGATATGTTTATTATATTATAAAATATATTTTCTACATTCTCTTTGTTTTCGTAATAATATTTATGGAGTTTTGAAAAAAATGGTGCCTAATAGAAATAAACTATCCGAATACCCTATTGATCAAGATGGAAACTGCCTGCAGATGTTATGAATTTTAACGTTTCAACACGGATAACTTTTTAACAGTATATTGTTATAGAAAACAGACATGATTTATTACTTAAATTACTTAAAACAGGCACTTAATATAAAAAATTAAAGTCAATTAATACGCCATCTTTTGCGAGAGATTACTTAGATAAAACACTTAAAACTTTTACGTGAGCTAACAAAACATGGCACTCTAAAATGTTTTTCCAAATAAATTAATAAATATTTGAAAAAACTGTATCAACACCAAATGTCATCAACTACACGTTCAAAAATTGTATTTAAACTTGAATATATGAATAATTTTGAATGATTGAATATATTAATAAATTTTGATTGAATACTTAAACATTTAGACAATATATATGACGGAGTGCAATAGTCGGTGGATCGCTGGTCCGTGTGCAATAGTCTGTGGAACGCTGGCGCCATCTGTTTATCGGCGTGGGGCAGAGTCAATAAGTGGCAGCCCGGCGCGTGTCTCGGTAGTTCTCGGGTGACAGTCCGCCGGTGCGGTCGACTTTTGAAACTGTCGCGTTCCTGGCTATTATTGATATCAGGAACATTAAGTGATTGAACATTATAATCAGAGTTAATTATTAAAGTGTTTGACTGCCCCAAAATTACCCACGAATGCCCACAGTATGGAAATTATGGATGCCATTAATGTCCACGGAGAACCCTTATGCTTTATGCTATGCTTCCTTTCTCTCTTATTCCCCGACATATATAGAATGTGAGCAAGTAAGTCATTAGTCCTTTTTTTGATAATAAATCTACCAACTGTTCGGAAAGTTGATTCTACTGAAAAGATACCGACTAGAAAGTCAAATGTTACTCTTTTAAACATCATTTTTGAATGGTTTGAGTAATATTTAGTTTCCATGAGCAATTGGAAAAAAATCGAAACATTTTTACACATTCAACATTATAATATGCCTTTTTATAAAAGAATTATTTGGCATATCTCTTACAATTACATCTAGAGGAAATAGTTAAACAATTTATCAGCATATAAAAAATGAGTGTCGCGAACAAACAATATAATAACGCTTATAAAAAGAAAAAGATCATTTTACAAATGACTGTCACCGAATTCTTCCCCTGAGCTCGAGAAAAAACTACAAGATGGATTTGTTTAATCTTCTAAAATACGTAGTCTAGAAAAACCGGCTTACGATGTGCCTTATTTTTTATCACTTACTTTTCTCCTTTTATTTAATTGCTAAGAGTCATTTTTAAAGGCGATTATAGCTATTATTTCTTGGATATATCTATAGCGAATTGGATTACTAAAATAAAATAAATTATGACTATAAACATTTCCATCTTATTCTCACTGTTATAGTATAGCTTTGGAGAACTTCTTATTGTAAATTAGAATTAATGACATTCATTATTAATAATTTCCCTGTCGCTTAAAACTTTTGAGTAAAATGTAAGTAGGGTAGTCAATGTAAATCTTAGCATAGCATCAGCTTTTTTCTTGTCTGAAAAAAGTTTGATATGATTTTTACACTTTTCAGATATTCAGGCATCCTCTTATCCCATACATTCCACCTTCTTCGGACTTTGTTTTCGAAGTAACTTCTGTACGTCTCAAAGGTTCAATTTATCTCTATTTCAAATGTCAAAAGTGAAAACCTAACACATACATGGATAGTCGCTTTTGCATTTATAAATATTATATATAAGGCACAGCTAGGTATTACATCAAGAAATAAGTGATTACATCGCGGACTGGATATCCTTATGTAAGTAATAAATTATGTGATGTGAATTCTACCGCTATATTGTGATGTACCACTAATCCTTACAAAAGGCTTTATCGTTTCATTATTCATTCTCCTCTGCTCTGTATTCTCCAATGTAATACAATATATCACTAAGGTTCTACATTTCGATACTTTGTCATCATGACAATTAAATTTATGACCAGATTAAGTAACAGACCGAATTTTCGAAATATATAGATAAAAAATCACATTGTTATTAGACAAATAGAAGCCTACACTTAACCCAAAGTTGATTTGGGGACATGTAGTTTTCTCACAATGTTTTACAAAGAGAACTTAGAGAACACGAATCTATGTATCTAACCATTGGTCTATTACAACTGTAAACACAAAGAAGTGGGTTAAGTGATATATGAAAGTTTATATGAAAATATACACCATGGGACTTCCAGCAAACAACAAGTCAGTTAAATTATACGTGAGGTAAAAACTTCGGGGTCCCCTTTTAGGAATATTGCGAAAACAGAGAGGTGTGTGATTTTATATAGTTAGTGTTATATAGGCGCGTTTAAATTATATATAGGTGACTAATGTTACTTGTCGATTACAAGCAGCCTTTAAGCTGTACCCCTATTCGATGAATTAACGACTTATGGACAGGGCCTTATATGTAATGTAACTATACCTCCATGTACATTTATATGTATCGTTGTCGTCGTCGCTTCAAGCGATGAACGTCCAATGCTGGACATAGATCTCAAGTAATGACGTCCACAAGGCCCGATCTTGCGCCACCGATCAGTCCACCATGTGGGGGGTCTCCCTACACTGCGCCGCCCTGTGCGGGGTTGCCACTCCAGCACTTTCGGACCTTGACGTCCATCGGTCCTTTGGTCTATGTGCCTCGCCCATTGCCGCTTCAGGTTCGCGTTTCGTAGAACTATATCGGTGACTTAAGTTCTGCTACGGATCTCCTCATTTCTGATTCGATCATGTAGAGAAACTCCGAGCATAGACCTCTTCATCCTACGCTGAGTGACTTTGGGCTTCCGCATGAGGCCCATAGTCAACGACCACGTCTCAGAAGGTAGGTAGGTCATCACTGGCAACACGCACTGTTCGAAGACTTTGGTCTTCGGGCACTGAAGGATGTTGGACGAAAATATTTGGCGTAGCTTTCCGAACGCTGCCCAACCGAGTTGGATTCGGCGGTCGACCTCCTTCTCGAATTTGGACCTACCTAGCTGGACTATGTATATGTATCACACTATGTTTAAAGAAATATGTAGTATTTTAAGACACTTATTTCAAAAGATACCTTTTGTCTCAATCTAATTAAGTCGTTTTCTAATTTTCGCTTAGCAACAGTAGAGGTGAAAGTAATTTGATCGAGCCAAAGTCGGTTTGTGAATTGAGGGCAATTAGGTCACTAAGTGGGCACTCGCCTATTTTGGGATTTACTTTGTGGTAAGCTGGTACGAGCTTGAATTTACTAAAATAACAAGACACACGTGCACAGAGCATATAACTAGAGCATAACTACCTGATACAACCTGCCGTCATTGACTTAATGTTATTTAAATATTACCTCAACCAATGTTCAAGTAGGCAGCGCAGTTGCGGGTACAGAATAAATTCACTTTTCAAACAAGAAAATAGTCAATTCAAATACATGTAACAAAAGAGAGAGGGAAGAAAGATACTTTGATATTTACTACGATACTTTTTAGACAAGATAAACCTATTCCATCAATATTTAGTATTTTTACTTATTATATTTATACATGTACGAGTATACCTATTTTTGTGCTCCCTCGAACCACCGGGAAGGCGGAGTACAAGGCAACGCATGTATGGGCACGTCCTCCCTCCTTCCTGAATTATCAGTCGGTCACATCCGGGGTGTTAGAGAGGAATACGCGAGTGATCCTCGGGGGTCCCAATAACGGATGAAGAGGGTTCAGCAGAGTTTTATTACGAGATCTAGTTCCTTGCCGAATCCAATATTCCCAACTCTACAGCTGGTGTACGTAAATGCATTTCCCGTTGAATGAAAAATTCTTATGTATATCTTATATATTAAATTAGTATTGGGTATTGCGTGGTCTGATGCATATAAATACTAGCTGAACCCGCGACTTCGTCTGCGTTGAATGTTTTTTGGTAGCATTTTCATTAATTTTGGCAAATATTTATAAAAACAAGAAACATACCCGCTCTACCCTTTGAGGGTGGAATTTGCCAAAATTTACTTTTGATAGATTTTATTATGTAAAAAAATTCCAACTTTTACATACCATAAAAGATATACTTTGTAAATGTAATTATTTTTTATTAACACACCCGCAACCCTCGTTTCGGGTGAAATTTCGCAAAATCCGTTTTTCGCTGACCTCTACTCGACAAAAAGAATATTTCTACCAAATTTCAACTCTCTACGCCTTATTGTTCCAGAGATATCATGATGAGTCAATAGATATATACCAATTTAACCCAATGAAGACTCAACCTCGCACCACGCTTTCAGAACTTCCTCCTCACCACCTCCAAAAGTATTGGGATCCTTGGTGTTGACATTCCGAGTGCTAATACTTACCTATACCTTTTAAATATGTAATTAACCATTTTAGGGCATAGAAAATATGAAACTAATCTACCGGGATTTGCAGCTTTCTAAATGATTACTTATGAGGTTTTCCAGTAGCATACATGCGAATTCTACGCTCTTTACAATAATTTCGTATCTTCCTCTAAAACCGAATTGCGACTAGATTTTTATATGAGACGTGATACAATACACTTCAGTAGATTCACGATTTGGTACGGTCAGCTTAATTGCTCGTTATTGGATTACGATTAGTTCTCATATTACTGGGTAACGATATCCCATGAACCGAGGTTATTCAGCAATTAAACGCGTAATTAAGAACGAGGTTGTAAATAATACTTATATAGGTTGAAGCTTTAGAAGAATCTCCGCAAATATAACTGTCTTCGTGAGTAATGAAATTACAATTTCGGTATGTTAAAGTACCATTTTTTATTTTGCTTGTACTTCATTAGCTGTTAGTAGTCTTAGTTTTAATTAAAGGAGTATTAATTTTTAGCAAAGTTAGAAAATAATCTTTCGTAAATGTTAACTTAACCCAACCTAATATTGTCTTCAATGTTTATGATTCACAAAGAAAACTTATTTATACATCTAGTTCTCATGGACATTAATTTTGATTTCAATCATTTCAACTTGATTTTTTAAATCTCCTATAATAAAACTAAATGTATGAGAATAAAGTGTTGAGTCAATTAGGAGGTATGCAATGTGGATATTATTGTGACATACTCGTATATTGCTTAGGTAAACGAAATTTTAAGTAGCATACAGCAAACATATAAAAAAAAACTCGTAAATGAATACGAGTAGAAATAAACAACGTTACAACGTGCAAGCATTTATCATTTACTCAACACCGAGTATTCACTTGAAATAATTTAACACACATTTTATCTCCAAATTTTCAGAACATGTGATATGAAAACATTTCAAAACAGTTGAATATCATGACAAAACGTAGAAATAATTAATTGAGCAGCATTAACCTAACCTATTTATAATTAAGTAGTATTATGTTTAAAGTATTACATTATAAAATCTTAAATTAAAACTAACTAGACTAAAAAAAACGCTAAAAGAAATTGGTTACATAGGCAACCAAATAAGTTGTAGTTGTATATCTCCAGCTTTATAATGTTTTGTACATTTAAAATCTGAAATTAAGGTATCATTAAATGTGTTAGATAAGTTTGTTTTTTTTCTTTTAATTTTGGTAAAGTATGGCTTTGTCAAATGCAATAATTCATGCTTGTTTACATTATGAATTCAAACTTGACAGTAAAGCTGCAGAAGCTTGTCGTACGATACCAACTGTTTTTGAGGAGGGTGATGTATCTAAACGAACGCGCTAGGAGTGGTTTGTAAAATATTGTTTCTGGACGTGAAAGTCTGGAAGATAGACCTCGATCCGGAAGACCATCGATGATCAATAACGATGATATCAATATGGCAATCGATCAGGATTCACGTCAGGAAAGCCAAGCTCTTAACTTGCTTGCAATTTTTGTAGTGAAACTTCTTTAGGCGCATGAGGGTAATATTTTTACGGATGAAGCGCGTGATTAACGCCACGAAGATATGCAGCGTTTTTTAGGCGAATGCGTTTGAAGAGTAGTTAGTTTTAGTATTTACAAATAACACGTGGCATTTTAATTTCCTACTCGTCATTTAATAATTATTTAATATACTATTTTTCATAAAATATAAAATAAAAATATTTTATAAACTCTCATAAAATTTTCATAAAATAAAAATTTAAATTACATTGATTCAATTTAATGAAACATATCGCTCTGACATTCAATATACTCAAAAAATGCTTGTCTAATTTAAAAACTAATGAAACCAAATGAAAAGGAAATTCCCCGACCTGTATTTCTGTCTTCTTGTCTTACCCAAAGGTACGCTTTAATTAGATAGTACGAAATAGCTTAATTATGTTTGCAAATTTTTATACATTTTACATTATATATTATATCTTGTAAAATCACGCGATTTACTGTTATAAGTTTACGCTTTATTTAGTTAAAACATTGCATTCATTTCATTTTATTTATATTATATTTATATATTTCTTATGTACGTATGTATATATGTATGTATGTACGTAACATATAAATATATATACATACATAAGAATATAATCCTCCTATATAATCTTGATGACATTTTTTAGGTTTTCAGGTGGTTTATAGAATGCTTTTAATTGACAGATCGATCCTATAAATAACGTGTATCTATTTACCGAGTTATGAGTCAAGAGTGAATGCGAAAGTTCGAAGGGGAAGACGAAGGCGAACGTTATTGGACCAAATCCATGACATTTTAAATAAGGTCCAGGTCAAAAGTACTCTAAACCGCCGAACTTGTATGAAAGGTTTAAGGAGATATGCAAGGATGGTGGCAAGATGCAAGTGTGTGGGTAATGTTATAATAAAGTTAGTTGTCATCGCATACGTCTTTCAATAACACAACAAAGTGGAAGGACGTGGTCTCTACCTACCCCTATGGGAATGAGGCATTTTGCTATGTATGTGTTTATTTATAGATCGGGAAATACGCAAGATATACCAGGCATTTAGTGACATATAAAAATAAAACTTAGGTAGTATTTTCAAAACGACAGGTCCAGATAAGTACTTTACCATCTTATATTATATCATCAATTGCCAAAAAGATAATTGCGCTTTCGTAGATTTAGAAAAAGCCTATGATCGAGTGGTGAGGAATGAGCTGTGGACAACTTTATCTACATATGGGGTGAGCGGTTGTCTGATTCAAGCATTGAAGTCTCTCTATGAGGGTTCTAGTGCTTGTGTCAGGATAAACGGAGCGTACACGGAGTGGTTTCCGGTCGAAAGAGGTGTTCGACAGGGATGTGTTGCGTCACCATGGCTCTTCATCCTTTTCATGGATAACTGTTTGATAGATTTAAAAGAAAGTATGTATGGGTTAAGAATGAATGAATTTCTCATCAAATATTTACTCTACGCTGATTATCAAGTGATACTTGCGTCATCCGCTAATGAGCTACAGGAGATGCTAAATATTATGAATGAAGCTTTAAAAAGGAAAGGAATGAAAGTGAATGTAAACAAAACGAAAGTTATGCTTTTTGAACGAGGTGAATCTATAATGAATGACAATATTTTGATAGGTGGGGAACAAGTGGAAGAGGTGAAAGAATATGGTAAATGGCGCTCTGCACGCCTTTATGAATAGCCAGAGTGTGTCTCAAAGGGCCAGACTGGCAGTGCATGCTGGAGTGTTGGTGCCAACACTTATGTATGGTATGACAGAAGAATCACAAAAGTAAAATAAATGCGGTAGAGATGAGAGCGTTGAGAAGCATAAGTGGATTAAAACTGAGTGACAGAGTAAGAAATAGTGTGATAAGAGAACGTTGTGGTATAAAAGAAGACGTAGTGACTAAAATTGAGAAAGGTATGCTTAGATGGTTTGGGCATGTAGAGAGAATGAATGAAAGGAGACTGACAAAAAGGATTTATGAGTCAAGAGTGAATGCGAAAGTTGGAAGGGGAAGACCAAGGCGAACGTTCCTGGACCAAATCCAGGACATTTTAAATAACGGCCAGGTCAAGAGTACTCTAAACCGACGAACTTGTATGAAAGGTTTAATGAGAATAAAAGAAGCGAAGGTGATATGCAAGGATCGTGGCAAGTGGAAGGATGTTGTCTCTGCCTACCCCTATGAATGAGGCGTGATTCTATGTGTATATGTATGTATGTATCAATTGCAGAGAGATCATAATCGTAAAGTATAGTAAAAAATCATCACTATGTTAAAAACAATTATTGTGATTTATTTGAATCCATTTAAAAGTTGAATTATTTATTATCCATCTCTTATTATCATCTTAGACTGTATTATATTATTATCACATATCAACAAAAACCTGACCTGTTGCTTTCCTAATTAATCTAATAAAAAAATGTCTTTTATTTAGCGTAAAATACAGGTCACCGGCAATAAATCAGAAAGCAGAATACGCTTACTTTTAGGAGAAAAAAATCAAAAGAAACAGAGGACAACATTCTGCGTAATATATTACTTCAAGTCAGTACGTAATATTTCACCAAAGCTAGAGGTATAAATTAAATATAAAAAATGCGTAACATTTATAAGATTCGCTTTGGTATATAAACATATACTATCGCGAATCTATTTCTTAAAATCAATAATATATATAATATAAGGTATATATCACAGGCCCTCTCCTTCTTAAGAAATAGCCTTTTTAGAACATAGACCCACCACGACTGCGGGTTAGCAGGTTACAAATACCTCAGAATTACTCCCGGGTCTTCTCACGATCTTCTTCACCGGAAAATACAATGATTGAGGTAAGCATTCTAACACGTAAGATCCTTTTTTATAAAGAAACAATTTAGTTGTACCTGACCTGGATTTCCCAAAATTTAAAAGTTGGTTATGGTCCGTCTGCTTTATGACCTCCCTGGTCGTACTGAGTTTTACGTACCATCGATTAGATTAAAGGGATACAGAGATATACATATTATTATGCAAATAATATCTCCTGCGCAAATGGCAAATCTCTTCATAAGATGGGCTATAGTTGATAAGGAGATTGTTATTACAATATTCATATAAAGTAATGCAATTATAGTTTTATTACTTTATTTAATATTATATAAAATAATGCACATTTATTTGTCTGCACTTAAAAGATTTGAAACATTAACATTTATTTTATGAAACGCTATTCGATTGAAATTGATCAAAAACATTACTTAACATACGAACATTTAGATTAAAAACCTGAGATTAATCAAAATAAAAATTAAGACTCGTATTTTAAATGTATATATATATATATATATATATATATATATATATATATATTTTAAGAGCATACCAAAACATTGAGTAAATTTGAATCCGCAATTTGTGAGCAGTCAATACTACAACAAATTGAAATATATTGTGCGAAGCGAAGCTCAATTCTAAAAATACTCTGCTATTGATAAAATGGTCGAATATTTAACCGCATAAAACTGGAATGGCTTTGAAGTTTGTTGTTTAGACTAACAGTGCACATTGAATTGTAAAAAATGCGTAAAAATGGAAATGAGTAATGTGTGAGGAGTAAAAAATGAACCTCTTTTAATAATAAAACAGATTTGCAGTCAATAATAAAAGTTAAAATAATCATATAAAATTTTCCGAAGTACCAATAACTCGCATAACTTCAAAGATGTTATATGTAACTAATTATAGTCATTACTAGTTGTTACTCTCGATGTTACCCGCGTAATTTGGGTTGCCTTTTTTATTTCCTAACCTAACCTATAAAATAACAGAACCTAACCTAATCCTGATATCAGTCTACGGTCCCAGAATGACAATAAATTAAATATCCCGTTTTGCTACTCCAGCGCTTATACTAATTCCTTTACAGCTAAAGCAGTTAGGCTATGGAATGCCGAAATACGTTCAAGTAAATCTTTGGGAAGTTTTAAAAATCATATTAAAAGTCATTGCCGGTTTTTAGTAATACTTCTTACTATGGTATGTATATTATTATTACTGACAAATATAACGCTACCTCAAGATTTCGGAAAGGTTTTTTCAAAAAAAGTTACCTGCAATTTCATTTCGTTATTTTTTTTTGTTACTAAATATGATTTTGTTTTCTCGTTTTTGTGTGTATGTTATGTTTTACTTAGTTTATATTGTAACGTATTATTCAATGTAGAATGCAATAAAGAGTTCTATCTATCTAAATTACTCCATAAAGCATTACATCGCAGATCGGTGCAGACCTCTGGAAAGTATTATAGGTGCAATGCTTGTCAACAAGCGGGCCTGGAATGCTGTTACCACCTTCTGCGAAAGTATTATTTCATTACACTTCTATTTAAGGAGGCACGGCAAAGAGAGAGGGCGAATGCAGCTGAAGCACAGTACCTCGGACGGAGGGGAATAGGAAACAGGAGATGGAGGTTTATCCAACTTCTCCCCCTGTAGCGCACTTTTGAGCCGGCTTCATTTGGAGGGGCCAGAGTGGAATGCCACAACGAACCTCTGGTTCTTCCATTCCCAAATGACTGGCTCCGCCGGGTTTTAGTGGGTATTCTGGTACTACCGGCGAGTCCCACACTCCCGTCTGTCTCACGGGCGGGGTGCGTAAATGCATTTCCCAGCGACTAAAAAAAATTACCTATCGCCAATGAAGTGCTTGTCAAAATCAATTTCGTCGGTCGGTCGATTTCAGATATTTGCCGAAACAAACACTTAGACGAACATTGACAAACAGATACTCCAATTTTATTTAGTTGTATTTGATAAGCCCAAATATAAAACAAAATTATATAGAGTGTCTTACATAAGGGGACGGCACTTTCAAAATCTGCGTCGTTGGCGAATATAATTTTAAAAAACTCCCATTTCGCTACGATCGTTTTCAGTTCTTGGTCCCGTGAGAAATCTGCAATAGAAAAGTTGCCCATATAAGTTTTATTTAATTTCGTTTTATAGATTTATATATATTTAAAAATCTCTCTATTTTGATGGTTGACAGATTCGAGTTGCCAAAAGCAACAAAAACACCCTTTTCAGGATTTTTATTTATATTATGAACTAAATAATGTAATTTATAATAGAACTAAATAAACAGAGGCCAAATATTCCATTAAAAATATAACATTTCTTTTTTAGAATATATTAGCTAAATTATTCTAATATTCAAGCTATATCTTGCCTAAATTTTCTTTATGAACTAAATTATACCTAAAGGCCTACGAAATCTCCAAAAAAACTTACCAACGTGCAACACGATCACTTATTACTTTTCTTCTTTCTTATATCCTTAATGTTCTTTTGAATATTATTCCTTCACGACGCCCGAATCAAATAACAAGCCTCTGGTCTGTCCCTTACCGGTATATATTAGAATATATAGTAGCTTTAATATTCTGGCCTCTTCGGCCGTTTTAGAGTGATTTTTTTATTACTTCTTAAGTTTTTCTGATTATGTATTGAATTTAAAAAGTACAACAATATTTTTTCTATTTATATATCTTGTAAACATTCATATTCATTTAGTAAAGAATTGGTATTAATATTTTCTGTTACGAATATTGTTTCAAATTTGATTTCAGGAAACCTAGTTAAATGATGATGCAATTAATATTTAAAACTATCAAAATATTCCACTGAGAGCTTTATTATTTATGAGTGCTCAATATAAATTCGTTATTTTGAATATTATTGTAGGCAAAAATCTATACGACGACTTTAGAATCATAAGTGTCAATTGTGGTGATAGTTCTTTTTTATTCTCAATAACTAAAATTATCAATAATTATTAATATCATAATTATTAATCTGAATAAACTAAGTATAATTATTTTTGGTGAATTTAATAGAAATTTTATATTACATCGTTTCGAGTTTCATTTCATACTTCCCGATAAATGATAAAGGACGACTTTATGTCCTCTTCCAGTCACGAAGAAACCGTAATGACCTAATTTAGTACCTCAAAGGTCATTTCACAAAAGCTATTTGCCGGGAAACGTACTAACTTATACTAAATCTATATTATAGATACCGCTGCAAGTAAATTTATTGGACTTTAAAAATACTCGCATACTACTCAATTTAGATTTTTGAACAATCGAATTTAAATAAATCGAAGAAATATTTTTTATATTCTAAAAAAATGGTTTATAATGTATTTCAAATGCGTGGGTTTTTAACGGACAAAACTTAAATTTTGTCCCTTTTTATGCATTTTATTTGTAAGTGGACATAGTTGCGACATACTTAGCCATAAAATATTAAGTTTGTAATATATATTTCATTTCCACCGATGAAACGAGTATTTCGTAATAGGTTTTTATAACGTGTAGCAATAAAGAGTGACAAATAGGAGGCATTTACGTTCCAGAACATTTGGCATTTTTTTATTTACTCAACTTGTTTGGAACCTAAAAATTAACGTTTTCTCATTTACTTTATAAATATAACAAAATTGGAAGTAAGGCATATACATAATTTTTTGCATTTCAGAATTATTAAACAAAGTAAATTTATTAAAACGTGCAAGCCAGCTAATTTGGAGCGCCCAAACACTAATCAACTAATTTATAGCTAGGCAGGTTACATACAAAATTGATCCTGAAATATCCAGGTAACCAAAGATAATTAAAAACCAAATAAAATTAATTGTAAAATATTGTGTAATTTTATATGAACTCATTTGCCAACAAAATTTTCATAAAGAAAAATAAATGGAATAAAAATCCCTAGTGCTATTATTTGAAGAAAAACGCTTGACTTGGGTTTGACTTGACGAGAGCGTTACGAAAAGTATGAGTTTAAATATTTGTAGAAAATTAATATAAGTATATATATGTTTTACTTCATTAGTGTGGTCTAACGTACACTCATTATTTTTCTTAGTTAATACACAGATATTACAAAACACGCATAATTAATTAATATTGTGGGAATTTTTATTCGCAATGTGTTAAAATGCTCTGGCTTCCGCTAGTTGATACTTTGGCGGAAACATTAACACATTTTTGTACTATACAAATTCATTACATATATAACATTAGAATCCATCTCAAATAATCATACACACTTATGTAAAACTAATTTTTAAAAGGTTAAAATGTTTCGAAGAAAATAAACGCCTTCGAACTCATCCATCACTGCCGACGGACGCAGCTTCTATGACAAGTAGAAACAGGGAGGCTTGACATCACGGTGAGATTGAAAAAATGTTGCTTACAATTTTAATCAAAATTGTTAGACTATACCTGTTAGAGTTTAAATTTTGTATCAATTTTTTTGTCTACTTTCACAATCACAATTCTTGGGAATATTAGGTTATATTTAGGCAATTACGTTAAGAAAACTTAAGAGACTTCATATATTAAAAGCTAAACTTCCAAGACTATCTATGCCTGTCTATACATTTTTTTTTAAATCCCTATTTATTTATTTATTTATCAGGGCTTTTCTAATTTACATACATGTCAGTCCTATTGTTCCTTTTACTTATTTAGATAAATAGATAGAATACTCTTTATTGTACACCGTAAATATACAAAATTACAAAGACACGAATACATATATACAATAAATGTATATATATAGAAATAAATAATACGTATATTACATTAAAAAAAATACATACATATACATTATGTACACATACACAAACATAAATATTCACATATATATAAAGATAAGTATACACATAGTAATTTTAAAAGAATACTTAAGCATTGTACTTATAGTCATGTTAAGTACAAATTGAGAGATAATGATTTGTAATTTTCCTTTTAAATATCTCCAATATTTTTGCCTCTCTCACTGCAAGAGGAAGATCGTTCCATAACTGAGTTGCTCGCACTGAGAAAGAATTATCATAAAAATTTGTATTGTAAGCAGTTGTTAAAATCTTAAGCTGATGAGAATATCATAAAATTCTATCGCCTGTCTTGAATACAAATTTTTCCTTTAAATATGGAGGAGCGTTAGGATAAAATAACACACAGTACATAACTGAGAGTATTTACTAATCACAAGCTATATAAAACTCAAATAGAATTCTAGCTTCAGCCAGAATGCTATTTATAACCAATATCATATTTATTTATATTAAGTAGTTACCAAGTTTGTTCTCTCATACAGCTGCTCCGAACACATTCCACTAAAAAATGTTGCTCATCTTCCGGTTTACTACACATTAAACAATTTTGATATGCAGTTTTTTTTCATTAAATATGCAAATTCTCTTAATGTCACAAGTCCATATCGCAACCTGAAAACAGCAACTGTATATTGACGGCTCAAATTTAAGTGTACGTGTCGCGGTATATTTGAAGGTGAGGTTTGCATAGTTATCTATAATATAAAAATGAGTCGCAAAATGTGTTGGTAAGCGCATAAATTAACAACGCCCAGATCAATTTTGGCAATTCTTTTTTTAAAATGTTCGTTGAAGTCCAAAGATGGTTTTTACGGCGAGAAAAGTTCGAATAATTGCAGGGGAAATCCTTAAAAACAGCCCTTTTCTGTATCCCATACAAACGTTTTCTAACTAAAATGTCAATTTGACCTTTATTGCTATTCAATAAATTTTCATATTAAATTACACATACCCACTTTTGTCTAAGCAATGTAGGTATGTTCCTAACGTCAAAAAGTCAAATTGCATTACCGCTGTACAAAGTTCAAAATGAAATAGTCGCAACCCGGCCAAATTGAATAGTGACAAAAATTTAAGAGCTATAGATATTCAGTACTGCTGTAATTTCATTTCGAAAATCATTCGTAAAACTGAAATTTGCCACAATCCAAATCTTTCCGACAGAACGAAGTCTGTCGGGTTTGCTAATATAAAATAAAATCGAAGTATTTGTTTGCAAACTAGATCGGCTGCAAAATCTAGTTATTAGATTTATAGTTGGTCAGCGAAAGTACGACGACATATCTGAATACCGCAGTCAACTTAAATGGCTTCCGATAAAGCAACACCGTAATCTATATGTACTTTCCCTCCTTTACTCTATTCTTTTCAATCCTCTTACTCCTAATTATTCAAAAGAACGCTTTTTGTCTCTTGGCGATGAGGCTAAACGTCATTTTGAGCTGCGGGCTAGTAGAAACAGTCTACTTAAGTTCCCTGTCTGTCACACAAAGTACTAAAGCAACTCCTTCAAAGGCAAACCAGTAAGACTATAGAAATCCTTACCACTTGACATTCGCCAGTCCGAGTCTCTTTATACTTTTAAAAGACGATTGCACACCCACTATTTATCAAATCATTCGTAACAAGTCTTAATAATTTTTTTTGCAATGTATTTATGTATATATTTTATACAGTCTTATAAAGTTACAATTCGCCTTACAAAAAGATTGTTTGTTAAGAGATTGCTTATCAATAAGACCGCCTTTGCATACTGTGGTTGCTTAACTATTATTTAAGGATTCCCGTATTGGTTTTCCTAATATTTTATGTTCAATAAAGTATTTACCTATCTATCTATCTAATTTCAAATTAACCGCTTTGCACTAACTGAAAGTACAGCTTGAAGTTAATTAGCAATTATATAATTAATTAACTTTTCCCCCGATGTTACGTATAATTTCCGATGCCTTTTTTCTCAAGTTTAAGTTACTTCTTGAAATATCAGTTATCTCCCAGTAAAAGTTACAACAAAATCAATACAGACTTTCAGAGATTAACTTGAACAAAAACAGACGGGTAGGCAGACAAAAATCGTCATTTATTTAAGTACCTTATATTTTTCATATGCATTTAATGAAAAGCCGGACTTTAAAATGACAGATACTTCAAATTTATTTTTTTATTTGTTTAGACTAGTCTTGCGCAGAAAACTGATTAAGTAAGATATATTCGCGTACAATCACTACAAAGATAATTAACTAAAGAAATCACTCGGTAAAGCATGTATTATTTTTTGATTTCGTAATGCAAATTTTAACGATTTAGATATTACACATAAAAAAAGTCCCGAACAAATTATCACAAATAATGAGCTTTTCTTAAGAGAAAATGACAGTAAAAATAATAGCGTGTATTTCGGTAGTAGCCGTACAAAAAGGCATATCGTTCGCATTTTCTCTAAATTATGATTACAAGATTAATTTTTCCCCTATATATCTCCTTAGACATTTAATTTTATGCTCCGGAAAATATTTTAAGAAGCAAGTAGATTATTTCACGGCAAAAATAACTGAGCAAAATATCTTCATGTCTTAATAATAAATAAATAGAGATTAAATAAAGAATGTTAAATCGAAACACAAACGCATTTTTCAGAAATTTCATTGTGACAAGTATAAATATATATGACTATTGGTTATCAGCTGTTTAATAAGGAAATTATCAGAGTTTCACAATTACCACAAAATGTCAATATGTAAAAAATTGAAAATACTTGCGCATAAAATACAACATCATACATTATAAAGCCTTAAAAATGTGGGTTATATTTTGCACGATGAAAGTCATGTAGATCGAATTTGTAATAAGAGATATATAAATAATGATAACAAATGTCGCTACTTGGAAAAATAGTGACACAAATTAACACGTTCACTGCGGAATAGGCTCTTTTAGGTCTGCCACGGTATTACAGTTGGTGCGGGCAAAGAAAACTGTATACCTTTCGCTGGTGCGGAACAATTATCTCAGCTGTTTTACAGAGATTAACAGAGATAAATATATGCCGTAGTAACAGGCCACCGGCGGCCCACCGTCGCACAGAACGTGCGCGACGTCATTTAGTGTTCTGCAAAGTGTATATTGATCTGACGTTTCAATAGCATCAATTTCACAAAAAAAAATAAAAATCATTTCAGGAAATCACGTTCAGATGAGTGCCAAACTGGGAAATTGTGCTGGATGCTGCAAGACACTGAGACACTTAAATAGTATTCAAGTAAAGAAAGAGAAAAAAATATTGCAGAAAATGCACGTAAAAATCTTTATATGACATGTTTCGTAACCAGACATGTATAAAATGTTTTTCATTTCTTTTATTATAATTCTGGTTTATTTTCAATATCCCCTTATTTTTGTCCGTCCCACCACAACTTAAAATACTTTCTAGTGTAGTTCGGGTCGATATCGGCCTGCCCTTTTCTCTGGTTTATTTCTTATTTTCTGCTTGACAGATCCCGGGGCGAATCGAACCTAAGGAAGTTGGGTTCAAGGTCATTCTAAAAGTACACAAAAACATGTGTTTATCGTGTTTCTGCAAATTTATAGAATCTACCCTAGCGCTGGTGGGTTGTAAAAGGCCTGCCGTGCACTGGCGAATATTTTGTTGGTGGCTCAATTTAACCCTTCGCCACACCAGATTAAAGGACATAATTTTACTTGCCGCAGTGAAGTGTTAAATCGCTTATTTCAACCAATGCATTAGACTTATTTTATGATGTCACAACCGACATTTTTCTGAATTTAATATAAGTGTTTGGCACAAAAGAATGTAAAAATAATAATTCATTTATTACAGAAAAATATTCATATTCCGTCATTAATAATGTGTACTCGTATGTGTGTTATGTTATTTATTGTTTACATTACATACGATTCTTTGAAAAATCAGTGACACAATGTAAAAAGCTAATTTCTAGCAGAGCCCTTTGAAATATACACAAATTTAAAAATAAATTTATGACATAATGACATTTACTAGTGCCACAGAATCATTTTTTTTTAAATCTAACAGCTTGTGATTGTTTATCCAAAGCAACGATATTTTTTCGCTTACATTCATTATATCTTATTCATCTTCTGACTGTTTATTCATTTGAATATTAGTTAATAAAACTTACTTTACAATACAAACTGTAAATTTGTATGTTGTGTGTTAGCAGCTTTATTTTGTACTTTTTAATAGAAGGAACCTCTGCTTAATACTAAGCCTATTTGTTTGTTCTAAACTTCTCCATTAAAACGACAAATGGAGTGTCGACCATAATTTACTCGGGAGTTGAAAAGTACAATTTTGGGATATTTTAGACTTAACGGAAAGCGAAAATACATTGTTCTAAAGAAGTGACGTGAACTTTTCACCAAAATTAATTATGTGAGTTTGTAGGTTTCATTAGTAAAAGAAAAATATGAAGCGTAGCTATGTATAAATGATAATTAAAGCAGGTAATTTTAAAGATTCAAGGGAGGTGTAAGTATTGATATATAATCATTGGTCTAGTCGTTAGCGTGTTCGACTACAGACATGAGGTCCTGGGTTCAAGTCCCGGGTCGAGCCAATTCGAAATCCATATTGAGTTTTTTATTAAGATTTTCTCAATATTTGCCAGGAGTTGGAAAAATTTGGCGGTGTGATCCACCCAGGTGCCTCGGAAAGCACGTTAAGCAGTCGGTCCTGCGCCTGATCTCTCTCTGGTCATGTCGGATTGCAGTCACATCGGACTATGAGAGTGAAGGAATACAGAATACACTTGTGTACTATGCCTGCCAATCCTCAGTGGACCAGCGTGGTGTGTCTATGCTCTAAAGACCTGTGCCCAGTAGTGGGACGTTAATGGGCTGCTACTTACCTTTTTATTTAATCATTTAAAGGCATGATGGCCTTGTATTGAGACTCGTGGATTCTCGTTTAGGAAAATCGCAGATTCAAATCATGAGTTTTTTTAGTACAAATTGACCAGCCTGAATGTTCTGTCTAACAAATCATTGCGCTTTTCAGTGAAGCAAAAGATTCTAGAGTACGTGTAGCCTGCCAACTCGCAGTACAGCAGCTTGGTAGGCCAATGCTCTGAAAACCCTCTCACTTATTAGCGAGGAGGCAGTGAGATGTTTATGAGCTACTTATTTGTAATATTTTATGCTTTAACTGATTTCCTGGCGTAATGCGTGTGATGATTTAGTTATAGATGTATAAGTCCTTTCACATTATCATAATAGCCAGTAGAGTAAATTTATGAAATTGCATGGACTAATGGAAGGCTTTGGCAGTGGTTGATTACCATTTTACCATCAAAGACCGCAAGGCAAAAAATTGCGCCCCAATAATGATTTCTTACCAGGTCTAGTATTACCGATATCTAGTGGTCACATATGCGTCAAAAAAAATAATGTCAATCTAAAATCTACCATATAAAGAAGTATATTATTTCAAAATCTTCATTATACTGATCTATGTGTAGACTGTACGATACCGGGATAGACTTTTGTATAAAACTATGAACTAGCAACAAAATTATGTATTATTTACATAATTGTATTTATTGCTAATTGCTTGGATTTTTAGTTCGAGTATATAAACAAAGAAATCATTTATTCAGCCAATAGAAAAAAGAATGTAGCCTAAATACAAAATTATCTATGTTATCCTAATTTAATTTACATATCGGCTGAAAAGGGCGTTGCCTCAGTTTTAATGAGGGTAGTACATATTGTATTTAAATATAAAAATTAATGGAAATCAGGCCTCACAGAATACCAATGGCAGCTTAAAGCAAATTATCGATAGGAGAACTGCTTGAAAATTATTTAACAAATTGAACGGAAATGCCAAAGGATAACGACCTTCAGCAAGAAATGTCAAGTATACGGAAATAGGCGCTCTAATTCATATCTTGATCAAATTTCGTACCAAATTCATTATTTTTGAATAATATTACTTTTCATTATTATTTGAACATGATTTCAAATAAATTTATTTCATATTGTATGGGTAAAGGAAATAAATAAAAAAAAAAAAGAAAAGTAAAATTTGCATTTAATATTAATCAACCCGACCGAAATTATCAATGATTCTCTTATGATATTTCCACTAAAGAAACTCATATTAAACAACAAGACAACGTGATGAGGAATTTTTATTTTATTCTCTTAAATTAGTAACAAAAAATAATGTATAACATAAATATTGGTTTAGGAATAATATACGTTACGTATAACATTATATTACGAAACTTCTTCAAGCACTCTGCGCTCTTTATTTCTTGGGTATTAAATGTGACTGATCTGTCACGCTCGGATATGTAACACTCGTTTAAATGAAATCGCTTCTTACCCACCAAGGAAGTACTAGAATTATATAGAACACGTCCATGCTGTCACTTAATTTACAATTTAATATATCTTTACTGACAGTCTACTATCAAAAATCAAAATATTCTTTATTAAAGTAGGCTCAAAAAGCAGTTTTGAATCGTAAGTAGTCTATCCGTTGGTAACAAATCTACCACCGGTTCGGAAAGTTGATACCGTTGAGAAAAAACCGGCAATAAACTCAAAAGGTACTCTTATAAATATAATTTTGTATGTTACAATGTGTAATATATTGCTTCTGTGAGCAACTGGTCAATCCAAATATTTCTATCGCTTAAATCTTCAACGTTATAATATGTATTTAGTAATAGTATGTTATTGATATATTTCTTAAAATTATTTGGAGGCAAATCTAAAACTGATTGCGGTATCTTATTAAAAATGCGTATGTTCAACCCGACAGATGATTTCCGAACCTTCTTCACTCAAAATTATGGAATTACAAGTTTGTTGTTGTTGTTGTTGTTTTTTACTGTATAAGTGAATCTTATCACGGATATATATTATTCAATATATATTGCGACGGTACTGTGAGAATTAATGTTTCTTTGAATTTATCTCTTAGAGACGAGGTCCTGATTGAAATAGGGCACGTATTGCTCTTTTTTGTAAAATAAATATATATAGCTTCAATGTCAGCCTTACCCCATAATAGTATGCCGTAACACATAATGCTATGAAAATAAGCGAAATACACCATTTTGGAAGTTTCAATATCATTTCTTTTATAATGACATTTTGTGTACATGACAATTTGTTTATTCTCAGTGTAATAGATATTAGTGTAAGCATACAAATGTAGGTTGTATGACCCTATCGTTATAGTGTCCAATTTAGTTATATCTCTGCATTATATCTTATAGATCTTAAATCAAAAATAATCAAATCATACCTAAAACGATATCCTTAATCTAAATGGCTTAATAATCAAAGCTAAAAATTTTATTCATGAACCGATAACACAATTTCGCAAATTGCTTCGTGAGATTTAGTAAATTGAGATCTTGATCCTGTCAGCTCCGAACGACCAGCTTATAAGAGCCGCCTCACCCCGTCCGTTTTATAACAGAATCGGAATATTAGAAAAACTTGCCTATAAATGCAAGGGTCTCATAAATTTGGTTATTAATAAACAATTTGCATAACATGATTGCTTGTCCGCAAATTTTGCTTATAGCTTATGAATATTGTAAGGTTTCAATCTTTACAAAATTATCAAGATTAAATCTCTTATCAAGTCTATTAATCCCATGATATTAGATTTATTATAACGAAGAGCTTTTCTCTTACGACACATCAGATTTGTTGTTCCTATTTAAAGTTTGTCTCTTTTAACGAGGTAAATGTTACTACTATATATTCATATATACATATTAGTTCACATACGTCCCATGTACCAATATTACATATTATTTATCTTGATCATACTTTCAATCTTTTACTACTTTTTCATCCACTCAGGCCCAAAAAATATTTATAAGTTATAGGGGATAACACTTGATTTTATTAGTTTTTTTTTTATCAAATGTTATCTTTTTAATAAAATCTATTTATCGAATCGTACAGCGTCCTCCTTTGAATGTTTTAGAAAAGGTTTAAAGTTTTCTTTTTATGTAGTATGTCTTGAACTGTCTCAAATCAAACGGCGGGTATGAAAAGTATAAAGTAAATTAAAGACATTAAGTATTAATAATGTTAAAAACTTTTGCCGTAATTCATAAATGGCAATATATTTTGTAAGTGACTTGATCGATGAAATAATTTTGTGGACAAATAGCTGCGATCGCCTCGATTCCCGAGATTCTAAATAATAAATGACAGTTAGGCCGCGTTCAAATTTGTTTAATATCAGGTACTTTGTTATAAACCTTTATATTTCCCAGCAAGATATTAAGAAATCCATTTACCAATTATATCACTGTAACAGTGTAATGTAAGGTTAGTAGCAGCCTATGATATAGGAGTGAGAGTTTTCTTGCCTAGACTCGATGCTCCCCTATGTTTTGTTACGCTATACATACCCCAAAATTTCTCCCGAGTTATGCAGGATTCGTCATCAAGTTTTCCTTCGCCGAAAGGAAAGAATTAAGTTTCATTTTTATTGAGAGAAACTTAACGCGACTTCTCTAAACGAAAATCCACACGTCTCCCACCTCAAGGCTATCATGGCTTACACTTAATTTAACGCTAATGTTCTCCACAGTGTGTAAATCTCGATCCCTTGAAAATATGGAGAAATCCGTACTGAGACACTGACCGACTGTTTTATCTACATTCATTTACATCTTTCCCCTTAAAAATATATTTAAAAAAATCCACGTGTATATTAACACAAACAAACAGCATTTTATATTTAACCACAGCATAGAATCAGATCTTTGTATTTGTTTAACGTGATGGGTTTGATATATCCAATACTGAAATTTCTTTATTTTCTACTTGGAATATTTTTATTTATACTGTAATGACAAAGTTAACACGTTGAATGCTGAAGGAAAGACAATGTTTTTCCGTTTAGACCATGAGGGTCACCGCAACGATTCTATGCGAGAACGTTACTAAGGTGGGCCGCTTGGCCCTGTAGAATATAAGAATCACCTTGGTTCTTGCGTACTGGTGAAAACTATGAAATTTTTTACAATTTTTTTCACCTCTGTAGAGTGTACTGAACTTAATTATCAAAGGAATATATTAAATCTTAATTAAAAATCAATTTGTATACTTACCATTGGAACGAAAATTTTAAAATGCAAAACAAATAATTACTTGAAATGTTTTATTATTTATATAAAAAAAGGGAAAAATTTTATGCGCGAGGTGGGCTGCCCCGCGTGACCCTTTTGGCCTGCGGGGAGGGATTTACGAATTTCTTTCCGTTCAGGCTGAAGGAGTCACCGGTGTGCCTAGTTCAATATTTCTACATTTTTCATAGTAATTCAAGAAAAAATATTATATATAGTGCCAATTTCACATTTTTGTAATACTTACTAACTCATTATTACTTAAATAACGTACAAAGTACTGTATTTGGTAAATATAAATAAAAAAGTTTTGTTTCTAAATGCATCATGCTTAAATCAATGCATATACTGTAAGATAGATGCCTCTTTTTGAGTATTATGTAAATTTAATAAACTATATACAGATACTATACTATTGTGCAAATGATGCTTTGCATGTATGCACATAACTCGGATGATGTGCGTTTTTGTATTTTTGACGTTGTATCTAAAGATCCGGTCTGAACTACATATTAAATTGAACTGATTTTTCGTTATAAAGTTACTAGCGTTTGTACGTTAAACGTAAATCTCTTGTTCATCAAAGGAAAGCGTACTCATAAAGCGATAANCCCTCTTTCATATGAGCGAGGAGGCCTGTGCCCAGCAGTGGGACGTTAATGGGCTGCTACTTACCTTACCTAGTAAAAGGCGGACGCCACTTACAAGATGTTGAAGGTGTGTAAGAAACTTTATCAGTACCCTTATCGACTTTTGTTGCTTGTGCAATATCCGCATTGCTATCTTGCGCCATAGAACTTTCGTTATTTATTTCTTTACTCTTATTCTCATATGAATATGAATATTCTCATAAGAAAATAGATACCAATTCTTACAATTGCCTTATAGGGTTAACTGCACACCAGAAATGTTTCATGCTAAACTGAGACAGCTCTTAGAGGACCTCGACGGAGTCGATTTCTTTATCGATGACATTATTGTATGGGGTAGTGGCAAAATTCTGGGGTGCAAGCGTTTTTAGTGTGCTGGACGCCCGCTGTGGATTCCGGATGTTGCGGCTGGTTAGAAGCACCAGTCTCTTCGTAGGAGTGGGTATGGATCTCAACGCTGTGACCATATAAAGAAACGATGATTGCTTGTTCAAGACAGTTTTACTTACATTCATATACTGCAAGACACTGTCTACGTTACGAAAGTAACCACTTTTGCTAAACATCAAGTCATCCACGAAATGTTTCGAAGTTCTTGTGATCAGTTTTGTGTCTAAAATAATTTTGGTATTATTGCTCTTGTAATTAAACTAGTTCTAGCCACATTGTTTCGATACTTTGACTACAAAGGACACAGGAATATTTGCTGTATTTTATATGTACACATTTTTGTAATACTTACTAACTCATTATTACTTAAATAACGTACAAAGTACTGTATTTGGTAAATATAAATAAAAAAGTTTTGTTTCTAAATGCATCATGCTTAAATCAATGCATATACTGTAAGATAGATGCCTCTTTTTGAGTATTATGTAAATTTAATAAACTATATACAGATACTATACTATTGTGCAAATGATGCTTTGCATGTATGCACATAACTCGGATGATGTGCGTTTTTGTATTTTTGACGTTGTATCTAAAGATCCGGTCTGAACTACATATTAAATTGAACTGATTTTTCGTTATAAAGTTACTAGCGTTTGTACGTTAAACGTAAATCTCTTGTTCATCAAAGGAAAGCGTACTCATAAAGCGATAATATCGTTTCATAAATAATTGTGCGAGGAATAATAATTCTAGATCCGCCGCATCGCTACAACCACATTAAATGAACTGCCTGCTATAAATTCAGAGACATTATGACTTTGACTATTAATAAGTTATTAAATTGCCACTACATAGTACTTGAAATTTAACCGCAATTCGCATTTGTAATAATGTTAAAACCACATGACAGAAGTAAAAACTTTATCAAAGCGAAGTTAATAAAACGAAATGAAATCTATTTTTGTTATGTTTTCATAAAGTAACAACTTTTACAACATACATACATTATAATCGTGTATACATAATTCTCAATAATATTTTATTAGATAAAGAATTAAACATAGCAGTGACGCGTTGACCATAACTGTCGCTCAGTTATTCGAGCGACATTACATTGCCCGACCGTTTCAGCTCGGTCTCATTCAATACCCTCAAAATTAGGTGTAGAGTACCTTCAAGAAAAAAGGCTGACTTATCTTTAAATCATTGTGATATCTTGGATACTGATACATATGAAAAACCCTGCACTAATCTGATTTGTAAGAGACCCTGATCTATTCACATGATAGTCTAAGCCCCTGTAGGATTCGAATTACAATGTCTGCTAATAAAGTGGTTGATTATTACAAATATATTCTTTGTGTATATGATTGATGGCTTCCTAAATAGATGAACCGATTTTGGTAAAGGTGAATTAGGGTGAATTAGACTATAGTTTTTGAGTCAATAGGGTCCGATAAATAACAGATGTCCTCAAAATTTAATTGGGAACTACATGGGTGAATTATTTTCGCTGGGAAATACTTTTACGCACGGTTCAGGGGTGTGGATCTCTGTGAGGGACAAGGCTTCACAATACCTACTAAAACCCTGCGGAGCTCTCTTTCTTCATCTATAAATTAGACACCAAAGGATCAGTATTGTATATTGAATAATGAAAAAATCTTTTACAGCATAAAATCGTATTCAAATGTTCCAGTGTTGCCTAAAGGAGATAGATACTAAAACCATCTTCAATTTTCTACGTCTCTTTTCCAGTTGATTCAAGCAAATCGTTATTTGCGTCACGAATGCGTTCACATAGAATACAAATACACGACTCAGTTTCGACGGCTTTGTAAATATCTGTTTTAACGGATAATCAATTTTGGCACGTTAATACATTTAACAAATTTTCATTGTGGGATAATTATTTTAAAACTAAACAATTGTAACATAAATAACACTGTATTAGAGCTGTCACTGGCATTATTATTGTATTGTTAGGTATGGTGGAGTTTTTGGCATAGGGCAAATCCCGCGATCGTTCTAGCTCACAAACAAAATATTCCTTATTTTCGTAAGCTCAAAGAGCTCTTTTGAAATTTAGTAGACTATCTGTGGATAACAAATCTATCACCGGTATGAAAGTTGATGCTACTGAAACGACAACAGTAAGAAATTTCATAGTAACTCTTCTATTGTGTTACATTCATTTTCATGTGCAACTGGAAACTAGTCAAAATATTTTATCCCTTAAATAATTTTCAACATAATAATATGCCTTTAGCCAACATAATAGTTTGCTAGCCAGAGTCCAAATATACACAGCTCAAAAATATAGCACAGAATCAAAGGTTATTCTTATAAAGCACAGTAAATTTAACTTTCTTTAATGGACTATGATCGACCCAGATATTTTTACAAATTTCAATAATAACTTAATAGTATTTCTTATAAGTTAGGTGTAACGCACCACTTAATACTCATGATAAATAAAAAGTAGCCAAGTTTACCTTTATAAAAATCAGGTATATGTCAATATTTACTTTAGACACTCACAGGGATAAATGGGGATTTATTTTCTCAACACAAAATTCCGTAATATATTATAAAGAAGGCCACAAGCACCAAGATTATTTTGGTTATTTCTGACCTTTCTGATATAGCCTTTCCACATTAGTACCAATAGCAATTTTGAGTTATTTACTATATCTCGTAGCATATTTACTATGTTAATTATTTATGTTTTTGTAAACTTAAAACCCGCATTTATATATTTATATAAGGCATGCCGAGTTTACCATTAACGGGATGTGCACTGCGACTCGTGTTGAAAAATGTTTACTGTAATAGTTTTAGTGACACAGCATTAAATGAATAATTAGGACTTTACTTGTTACAGAACTATACATGTCATTAGGAATTCTAGTTACTTTTTTATATATAAATTTCATATAAGTTTTTACAAAAATAATATATTACCAACATTTTACACTGACCAGTAAAGTCAATTATATCTGGCATAGTAAGTGATATAATTTTTTTAATTAAAGTCACTAATAATTTTAGGTACGAATGCCAGAATTTCTTTTATCGTCAATTCTTAAACAGTCAATTCTTACATATTTGTAAAAGCAGTCCAATGTGATTACTCGTCGTCGTCGTCGTCGCTTCAACCGATTGACGTCCACTGCTGGACATAGGTCTCACGAAATGATGCCCACAAGACCCGATCTTGTGCCGCCTGGCTCCAGCGGCTACCGGCGATCCTCCTTATATCGTCGGTCCACCTTGTGGGGGGTCTTCCTACACTGCGTCGTCCAGTGCGGGGTCGCCATTCCAGCACTTTCCGACCCCAACGTCCATCGGTTCGTCGGACTATGTGCCCCGCCCATTGCCACTTCAGGTTCGCGATTCGTAGGGCTATGTCGGTGACTTTGGTTCTGCTACGGATCTCCTCATTTCTGATTTGATCGCGTAGAGAAACTCCGAGCATAGCCCTCTCCATCGCACGCTGAGTGACTCTGAGCTTCCGCATGAGGCCCATAGTCAGCGACCACGTCTCAGAACCGTAGGTCATCACTGGCAACACGCACTGTTCGAAGACTTTGGTCTTCAGGCACTGAGGGATATTGGACGAAAAAGTCTTCCGGAACTTCCCGAACGCTGCCCAACCGAGTTGGATTCGGCGGTTGACCTCTTTCTCGAAATTGGACCTACCTAGCTGGACTATGTGTCCCAGGTATGTATACTCGTCAACAATTTCGAGTGTAGAGTTCTCAACGATGACTGGGTGGAGCGGAACATGGATATTGGACATAACTTTCGTCTTATCCATGTTCATTTTTAGGCCCACCTGTCGAGAAGCTCTGCTGAGGTCATCGAGCATTGCATTGAGATCTTCCAGAGTCTCTGCCATAATGACCACGTCGTCGGCAAACCGTAGATGAGTGATGTACTCGCCGTTGATGTTGATGCCCAGTCCGTTCCACTCCATAAGCTTAAACAGGTCCTCCAACGCCGCAGTAAAGAGCTTCGGGGAGATAACATCTCCCTGTCGCACTCCACGCTGCAGTTGGATAGACTCTGTGCTTTGGTCCTGTATACGGACTGACATAGTGGCGTTTTCGTACAAACACTTCAACACGTGTATGTACCGGTGGTCAATTCGGCATCTCTGCAAAGATCTCAACACGGCCCATGTTTCCACCGAATCGAAGGCTTTCTCATAGTCCACGAACGCCAAGCAAAGTGGCCGATTATACTCCTCGGTCTTCTGTATAATCTGCCGCAGCGTAAAGATGTGGTCTATGGTACTAAAGCCTTTTCGGAATCCGGCTTGTTCGGGGGGCTGGAAGTCGTCAAACTTGCGAGCGAGACGATTCGTAATGACCCTCGAGAACAGCTTATAGACATGACTTAGCAGCGCAATAGGTCTATAGTTCTTCAATAAGGTGTTGTCACCTTTCTTGAAGAACAGAACTACCACGCTCCTATGCCACGCCTTTGGCACCGTACCTTCCAGGATGACGGAATTGAACATTCGCTGAAGGACTTTTAGAATGGGTTTTCCACCCGCCTTCAGGAGTTCCGCTGTGATTCCGTCATCACCAGGTGCCTTGCTGTTCTTCATCTGTTTAAGGGCCATACTAATCTCGTACAAGCTGACGTCCGGGATATCTTCGGTATAATGTCGAGTAAGTTTGGCACGAGGATCTTTAGCCAAACTATCAATAGGCTTGCAGGTCGATGTGTATAACTGCCCATAGAAACTCTCAACCTCCCTCCGAATCTCAGGTCCAGATGCAATGAGTTCGCCGTTATGAGTCCTCAGCCGCGTCAACTGGCTCTGACCGATAGACAGATCTTTTGCGAACACTTTAGTGCCTTTGTTGCGTTCGATGGTATCTCGTATACGCTCGGCATTAAAGTGTCGCACATCACGCTTTTGCGATTTAGAGATCTGTCTATTGATCTGCCGGTATGCGGACGCGTCTGCTGCAGACTGCAAGCTCATTGCATGTCTCTGTTCCATGAGATTAAGAGTATGGTCTGAGAATCTCTTGGTTTTCTTTCTACGGGGTTTATAGAATTTCATCCCAACCGTATGGACAGTTTCCACTAGCCTATTGTTTAGCTCGTCCACGGATTCGCAATTCTCGAGGCAAGCGAAGCGGTTTTGCAGCTCCAGTTGGAAGCTCTCGGGGTCTTGGATATGAGCGCGAGTGGGTCGGAGCGTTGACTTCACCAGTCTGTTCCGTTCACGGACAACGTCAATATTCAATGTGCCTCTTACCATACGGTGATCGCTCCCAGTTTTCACTCTATTGATCACAGAGACATCATTGAATATATTTCGCTTCGTAGACATGATGAAGTCAATCTCGTTTCTCGTGGAACCATCGGGACTAAGCCAAGTCCACTTTCGATGTGGCCGTTTCCTGAAAAAGGAGTTCATCATGTAGAGGCCCTCCCTTTCCATGAAATCGGCCAGCATTTGACCTCTCTGGTTCCGTTGCCCGTATCCAAATTGCCCCACTCTCAACTCTGCCCCACTTCGTTCGCCGAGTTTTGCGTTGAAATCTCCCATTACAATATTGTAGTGTGTCCTAGAGGTATGTATGGCTCTTGATATATCCTCATACATAACCTCTACATCATCATCGGGATACGATGATGTGGGTGCGTAAACCTGTATGACCTTCAACGAATACCGTTTGGTAATTCTGAGTATAAGGTACGCTACCCTACTGGACACACTGTTTACTTGGACAATATTGTTAACGAGAGATTTGTGGACGAGGAACCCGACACCACCTTGGGATTGGTGTTCACCCTCCCGGTAGTATAGCAAGTTACCGGATTTGAGAATTATCGTGTCCTCCCCCTCTCTACGGACTTCGGATAATCCCACAATATCCCAGTGTAACTTGCTCATGGCTTCTTCCAGCTCGAAGACTTTTTCGTCGGTCCTCAAAGTGCGTGCGTTGTATGTTGCCAGGTCAAGTCGTCGGGGTTGGCAGCGGAATCTCTTCCGGAGATTCTTAGCACCCCCTGCCCCGCCGTTACCGAAACCGCTGCCAGAGCTTGGAATAGCGGGGCTGCCGGGGACTGGGGGCCGTTGCTGCCTTGTCGTCATCATGTGTGGTTTTGCCAATAATCACCACGCTTGGCAGGCGGGTTGGTGATCGCAGTGCTGACCTTATCGCACCGATAACGCTGCTGCCCGTTATCGGTCTGTGGCATTTAGGTCAGCTAAGGAGAATGGTTATACCGCCATTTGTCGGTCGCCAGAGCCTCGTCGGTAGAAGCAGGGTGCACCGCGTGCAGGTGAGGTTGGCGTTTGGAGAAACGGACTGGGACTCGTTTCTCCCTTACACCCCATGTGATTACTAACGAGGTAATAATAAATTGTCTTTTTTTTTGTAAAAAGATAATTAAAATAGAAATATATAATTAAAATTTCGAAATCCAAGCGACGTTGATTGAAGCACGCTCCGTAAATATGTCAAAGTAGCGATAGGGTGTTAGGTCTTTTAGCTTTAAATATAATTTATATATTCACAACATTTATACTTCAGACGCAATTAATCTCCTTGATTTCTGATTATACTTTGTTTTTCCTAATATGAGTAGGGTCAAATATTGTCTTAAGTAAGTAGGTACTTAATAAAACAATGCCCCAAGCAAACAAAGGATGAAATTCTATGCTTCATCACATCTAAATTAGTATTTATAGTAATTTTAGTTAACATTTTATAACTATTTAGGGCAAATATTTTCCACAATTTACATGTCTTCAAGTGTAGTTTTATAAATATAAAATTGAGAAAAACATAGATACTATACATAATATTTTTATTCATAATTATGTACTTCATGTGTAGGAGTCTAATTGTTCTTTCACGAAAACATTCATTTAATGTATTTGAAATACTTGTCCGTAAATTTGTTTTATTGCTCACAAGTCAGCGCTTGACTATAACCTCACTTGAGTGGAAGTACAGTCTAAGGGCCTGTGCACACCACGTTTTTTAAACGCACCGTCGAGGAGCGTTTTTAACCATACGGTCGCAGTACGCACGCTAGTAAGACACAACCTGTAGACCTTTGTATACCTGTATAAATTTAAACACGTATTTGTATCGATATAGACGCGCTTGTGTAGCGATACAGACGCGCGTGTGTAGAGATACAGACGCGTTGACATATTGCGTTTTTAAGCAGAACCTCATCAACAGCAACGAAATTCGGCGTCGGCCGAGACAGCATTGATTGCAAGTGCTTTTTCATTAATTTAAAAAAAAAGGAACAAGCAAAACTGACGATGTTTGTGGGTACACCCATTTAGAGGGTTCTCGTTGCGAGAGAACTAATCCCCCCCCC
>JACTOM010000891.1:5473338-5533189 GCA_015832385.1 Elymnias hypermnestra
CACGCTCATGGTAGTCAGGTAACCATACTTTAGCAAAACAGTTATAGATTTTTCCAAAAATCACTCTCTTACTGTAAGCCGTTGAGGAGTTCCATTGATCTTCATATTTAACTACGACTAGCACTTGACCATACCGAAGTTACAGTAGGCGACTCAAATATCTGGATAGCGTATAGAAAATTCTGCCGAGTATCGTTGATTTGCTCCTAAGAATTGAAGGATTCCATCATCAGAACCTTACCAAACTATCACAAAACAACCCTTGAAATATATCCTTTCTAATAAAAAAAGAATAAACGAAATCGTTCGGCGTGATCTTGAGTTATTCGTCCATTTGTCGCGCACATGCTTACGCAAATTTAAGACTTCTCAGGTTTTCTCATGGATGCAATCATCAGAACTGGTTTTAAAAAAATGGGACCCTATGACGAGCACCACGTTTCATTTAAAAAAAAATCATCAAGATTGGTCCACCCAGTCGGGAGATATGAGGTAACAAACATAAAAACCTCCTCCTTTTTTTGAAGTCGGTTAAAAATAGAGTGAGAGTGCAACGGGCAATTCTAAAGGCCGCTTTTAAAAATCATTTCGCTATCCTACTGACTCACTCTATCGAAAGTGCGGATTCTTACGAGTCAGACGATTATATATTATGTCTGTCATAATTAAATTTCATAAATCAGCAATATCTACTAAAAGCTCTATCTTCCGAAGTGGTTTCAAACAAATACAATTTCTTCCAAATCATTTATTAAAAGTCCACAAATATTTAATACAATATATTTTACACTACATTACTTCGGAACACATACATATTTTTTATTCACAACACTTTAATTATTTATCACTTTACTAATTTCAACACTTACTATTTAAAACATAACTGAACTGCCTCGTGTATTTACCAGAGTTTTTATATGGCTTTCCCGTGGTGGGGCTTTCCTTTTAAACAATAATTGCAGTAAACTAATAATTTTACTACTTCCGCTTTAACAATACATCTCCCAATAAATTTATAATTGCTAACACTACAGTGCTGATTTCAAGTCGGCGACAAAAATGGGTCTGTCTTCCTACAGAGTTTGCACGTAAATCGTACATATTTGTGAGTCCACTACTGTACACTAAAGCAAACAAACTTCTCAGTATTCTACAAATGACTAGACTCAGTCGCAAAATCACAGTAAGCAAATGGCTGGCAGAACTGAATTATCTGGACACGGAGTAATTATTAACTATTGACAGATAAAATAAATTAAATAGGAATAAAAAACCTTACAAAATACACATATTTTTCGTACAACTACAAACACTCACTACCACAGCATTTAAATATACAAATATAATATAATATAATATAATATAATATAATATAATATAATATAATATACTCGTAATATAATATAATATAAATATAATATAATATAAAAGGTAAAGTAAGTAGCAGCCCATTAACGTCCCACTGCTGGGCACAGGCCTCCTCACTCATATAAGAGAGGGTTTTGAGAGCATAGACCCACCACGCTGCTCTCTATTCCTTCAGTCTCATAGTCCGATGTGACGGTAATCCGACACGACCGGAGAGAGATCGGGCTCAGGACCGACGGCTTAACGTGCTCTCCGAGGCAAGGGGGTCGATCACACCACCAACTTCCCAACTTCAGGCAAATATTAAGAAAATCTGAATAGAAAACTCAATATTCATTATTGAATTGGCCCGACCCGGGACTCGAACCCAGGACCTCATGTCTGTAGTCGAACATGCTAACCACAAGACCAATGAGGCAGTCAACATAATATAATATAATATAATACATACTATATAATACACACTAGACACGGGTCATTGAAAGTTTTCCATTTTTTACTATGTTTGAATTTTTACTATTCTACTAAATGCTAAATTCAAATAATAATATGTTACATACTAACATTGACTTATATTGTTACAAGTAATTTTAGTCAAATGTGTTGGAAGTATATTGTTTCCACGATACAGTGAATCTTAGTGTGGAAGCCACAGACTAACTAATGTTATGTTTAAACTTTAAGGGTCTTTTAATAAATAAATAAACAAAAATAAAATAAAATTTGTTTTTACTCAAGCCATTTTAATGAATTGCTTCCTATAAAAGTTAATTAATTGCAATTATGGTATCAAACCGAGAGATTGCTATAAGTTTTGTATTCGCCGATGAATGTATCAATGAATGTTATGTGACAAATTAGTAGTAAATTACAAATAAAGAAGTACATATCTTTGGGTAAAAATAATATAGAAATCGATTTAGCCATTATGGATAGCCTTACTTTGTTAAGAAGCCTCGAATTTTTAAGAGATTCCTCACTTTACTTACAGAGAAACAATATAAAACGTTACTTGATATTTTTATATATCATCCTCTTTTTTAATTGCTGACAAGTTAGCACTTCACTGTGATCACACCTAATTGTAAGTGATGATACAATATGAAATGGAAGCGCGCTTATCTGTTAAAAGGCAATTTATATCTTATTGTTTCTACACATCATCGTACCGAAACAAATCTCTTTGCTTGGCGGCGAAGTTTTGCTGGTAGGGTGACTAGCCACAGCCGAAGGCTTCCACCAATTCAGACTCAGAGAAATTGCAAATTTCCTACATTCAATCTACCGGAGATTGAACCCGGGGCCTCTGTTATCAAAGCGAGTACTCGTAATACTGAGCCAGCGAGGTATTCTTGGAATTATATAACAGCACCATTACATCATGTGTAAGCAACAACAGTGATAATTTTAGAGAAACACCAAAAATAATTCTAGATCTTTTATCAACAACATAATTAAATCCTATTATATTAAGCAATTACTCAAATGCTTACAGCATATTCGCTGAAATCCTTTAAGCGCATTAAAGACCGGCTGATCCCATTTAAGGTAATCAATAATTATAATATCAACTTAAATTTGTCCGTCTCTATGAATATTCAAATTTCTGCAAGTTTAACCTTCATTCACCTACCGAAATGTCATAGATTTTATTGGGCATCAGACCCAATATTTCTTTCAGTCTGTCTCATTTATTTATCTACTCAGAATACTATAATTGTTGTTACAATTTTTCATCGTGTTTATAATAATTTGGAGATTTTTTTTTATTTTTCGACCATTCTCGCCACATATGTCTGGAAATTCAACGTGCATGACCTTTAAATAGTATCACAATATTGGTACCAATCATTATCTCTCTGTCTTTCACATAATTTTATTTAAAGACGACTTTACGTATATATATGTATATACGTATTCTATGGTCATATATTATATTTCCTATTGATATGTGTTATATATGTAGGGAATTCCTTTTTCTGACCAAGCTATCTTTACACTATTAACTCAGTCTCCTTTCTTAAGGTGGTTCTATTCTAGTTTTGAGGCCCGAATTGCAGTTTTTTTCAGACGCAATACAAAACTTCTACAAGTTTTTAGTCATAATTGATGAGTATAAAATATAATTAATAATAAAAAAGAAATCAATTTCAAAAATATTGCTGCTGGAAAAGTGCTAAAAATGGAATTTTCTGGCATGCCTGTTATCAGTCCCATTATTAACCTAAAATTAACTATCGACAATCTACCATACCAGGTAGGGACAAACACGTACAAAAGCGATACACAGCGACTGCGCCGGCGGAGTCGAGGTCCCCGATTTCTGACGTCACCCGGACGTGGACTTCACCCACGTTTCCGGGGGCGCTTCTGATTCTCCCTTTTCAGGTGATGTTTTTGCCATAACGTCGCTCCAAGCCAAGGCTCGGTCTCGCAGGAGACGCCCTTGGAGCGGCGTTTCCCCGGAGAGCGAGCCCTTTCCAGGGCTCGCACTCGAAATGTGGCGACCTCCATAAGAGCCCGTCCTCCTTCCGGTTACGCTGTAAAAGCCAGTAGGGCTAACAGCTAAACACAGTCCGAACAAAAAAAAAAACCTAAAAGGATATACAAATTTATAGTCCTTGAAGAGAAAAGATATAGCAATCGCACTAGGAGACATTTATTTTAAATTTAAAGCGATAAGAACTTATATGACATTAATTTATATTGTTTAAATCTCCTTTTATAGATGTCATTAAGGTCTGGTGTACATAAATAAATAAATCTCCTTGCAATTAGACTTAACAAGTACTTTCTACGTATTTAAAATATGCTAAAAAATGTTAGTCTAATGAAGATGATTTATAGTATGATATTTAAAAAAAAAGCATTTATTTAATCGTAAAAAAGTAAACTGCAAGCTTAATCGGTTTACACACGAAAGGACATATTTGAATGCACCTGAACTAACTCGACAATCTGGGCGAGGCCGTCTGCACGTGCGATGCGACGCGTGACCAAACCGTAACAGTTTTCAATAGTATAAATTTGCGCACACAAAAAGCAAGACTGTCTTATTGTCTGTGGTATTCTTAAGAATGTTTTTAATTTCGTATTATAGGAAGCCTGTTATGTTATATTACGAAAATAATAAAAGTCACTATATATTATATTTATAGGACTTGGATATAATTTTACACATTGCTTTAGTGATTAGCATGTTCCGCTACAGGTGCTGGGTTCGAGTCCTGGATCGGCCGATTTAAAAAATCAATATTGAGTCTTCTATTAAGATTTTCTCAATATTTGTCTGAAGTTGGGAAATTGGCGGTGTGCTCCATCCCCATGCCTCAGAGAGTTAAGCCATCGGTCCTAGGTTCGATTTCTCTCCGGTCGTGACGGATGCCCGTCACATCGGACTATGTAAGTGAAGGAATAAAGAGTGCACTTGTGTACTATGCCTGCCAACCCGTAGTATAGTAACGTGGTGAGCCCGTGCTCTGAAAACCCTTTTTCAAATGAGTGAGAAGGTCTGTGCTTAGATGTCGGACCTTAATGCCTTATAGATAAATCTTTTACACAATGGCACATTACACAGCTCTCAGACCCGTATACTTTGTTCTTCGAACTATGGCCTTGTTGTATTTATTTAAATAAATGTTCTTCCATAGTCTTAACTGTGTGAGTAACTTAATAATTCATAAACGTTACGAAACGTATAGTAGTCAAAATGACAGTCGTAGTCACATGAGCTAACTACACTCAATGTTCAGGCGGATTTAGTGCTAAAATCATCTGTGATTTAATGCAGTTTAATAGATACACAACCGAAGTTATAGTTTCCATTAGTGTATTTTGATTTTTATTTTCTTGACATTCAGAGGTACAATACTCGTAGATATGTATATTAATTTGATGATTTTAAGTTGTTTTGCGGCCATGTATGCCAAATGTCAAGATTGCAAGGTTGGAGGGAAATGGGTAAATATTCTGATGCACCTCATTTTATTTTCTAGTTCTTACATTTTACTACTTACTAGTTCATTTCATTATTTTACTTATTCATTAATGTACAGCCTATTTAAGTTTCACTACGGAATTGGAAAAAGCATAACATAGAACATTGTTATAATGTAAATTGCGAGGCTTCAAATTCGCTGAATTTCCCCCGACATGTTCAGGTTTTTACACTGTTTCTTTATATTGTTAGATGATATTTAGAGACAGTATAACTAAATATCCCTACACCAAATTGGGTCGTGTAGATGGATAAAATCGAGTACAAATATTAAGTAATCTCAAGTATTCAAGGATTAAATTTAACATGGTAGGAAAATTAAAGTAAGGCTACATAAATGGCAAATTAATGGCTACATAATTAAACCCTTATTAATACTTTAATAACAAAATTATGATCTTTATGTAATATATAAATTGAGTGCAATAGAAATGAATGTAATATACTATACTTTTCTTATTATCGAGAACGTGTTTTGATTTACGTTAATTGATTAGTGAACCTGTGAAAAAAGACATGTAGCTCTGACCTTATCTATAGTAACATAGCTTTATAATTGTATATGCAAATAAAGCACTTTAAGAGAAAGTAAGAAAATATGACGAAGTAGTAAGCAATTTGACTATATTATTATTTTAACGTAAATATTATTTATCTCCAATAATTGTATCATTTTATATTGTCACAATATACTGTCGTATTTCAATGACTGATATAAACATCAAAAATAACCATAATTATATATTTATTGTACGTTGTAAACACAACAATTAGTAAGTAAGTTTTCAGGTGTCTCAAAATTTATGCTTATATTAAATAATATTTATTCTTTATATTTCAGTGTACGTACCATGAGCAGTGTTGCGGCGGATGCTGTTTTAATGGGGAGTGCATAGATAGTAAGTAAAAATGTAATAGTAAAAGAATATTAATTGAAAAATCTTATTATAATTTCAAAGATTACTTAAACGATAAAAAAACGTGGGAGTAAACGAACCGCTCTAATCTAATTATAATAAAGTAATATAACGTTATAATGATGATAATAAAAAAAAAAAATACCAGATACCCGACTAGAGTGCCTCATTGGTCTAGTGGTTAGCATGTTTGGCCACAGACATGAGGTTCTGGGTTCGAGTCCCGGGTCGGGCTAATTGAGTCTATGCTCTAATAACCCTCTCTCGTATGAGTGAGGAAGATTATTCCCAGCAGTGCAACGTTAATGGGCTGCTACTTACTTACTTTACCCGACTAAGTTTGTTGGAGAAGTACTCAGGACAGGGCGAGAGGCAACCCTCGTAATTTTAGATTTGAAGTCGTTCTGCAATACCATCATCAGTTTTAAATTAGAATTATTGTGTAAAAAATAAGCTTTATTTGACAATTTAAAAGTGCTGGAAAGGCCTACTTGAATAAATATTTTTTTTAATTTGAATTGGAAAAATCCGACAGATTTTTTTTCAATTTTATTTTGTTTATTAATTTAATGTGTGATTTACATTTTAAAGTTTACATTGTAGTACTGCCTCGTGCTATTGTATACTACAGTAATTGATAAATACAGAGGTATAAAATTAAATATGACTATTACGCGTGCGTATATTAAACGAAACGTTTCACGATCTGAAATAACTTGCATAAAGTTTTCATTAACACTGTAAATGTATGGAATAACGTTCTGATTTCTTCAAACATCTCATAACTCTTTTACTTTAAAAATCGTAGATTTTAAGGAATACATATGTGAATAGAGCCTAAAGTGACTTGAAAATCTATCATCAGATATCATTATAGTCAACAGTATAATATGAAGGTTTTACTTAAAATATTAATGCCACTATGCAAACTTTTCTCTTCCTAAAACAACTCTGTGTATAAAGATCATAATGATAAATTTAAGTCTAAAAATAGCTTAGTATCCTTAATCTTATAGAGATTGCTACGAAACTCAAATTTTATAGGCACATTACAACAGCAACAATTAAATTGTTATAATCGTTTCTAAAGGGTTATTGTTATTACTGTAATATCTATAATTATCATTTTAATGTTTACCATCAAATGTCTTGCCGATTTATAATTACGGTACTGGTTTAAAATGATCCAGCAATTTATAGAATCGCTTTGGTATTCACGTCTTTCAATTAGAAGAACATGACGTAAAATGTTAATTACGTAAAATGTAATTGGTTAGGGTAGGTTTGTATCTCTAATTCTCTCTGTGAATGAAAAGAGCAGCAGAACTTGTGCACCGTTGTTCACTTACTCACGCGCAATATTAACTTTTCTTATATTTCAGTGTTGAATTTTAAAAGTACTTATTGAATATTAAAAAATTGTTTGTATGTTCAGGTGATTACATTGTGCAAATGAATATTTGTTAACTCTTTGAATTTCCTGAGTAAAAATATCAGTTATTATTACTATTAAATTTTTTTCATTTTCACTAGGTGAATATCTCAAAGGATTACATTTATGGAAACTAATTCCCTTAAAAATAAAAATGTCCGATGGTAAGTCCTGATACAATCTAAGATGGAAGTGCGTTATTCTGATAAGAAGCTAAATTCATATGGTTTCTTCACAGCATCGTACCGGAAACCAAATTTCTTTGTTTGGCGATACGACTTTGCTGATAACTAGCCACGGCCGAAGCCTGCCAACAGTACAGACTTATACAAATAAGAAAATACTTCTAAATTCGCCATTCGGGAGATACCGAGACTACTGAGACCGTCATATTTATCAATGAATAAATAGCTGCCATTATTCTTATTACTTTATCAATAGCCCACAATAAAAATTACACTAAATATATGTATACTGCCTTATTGGTCTAGTGGATAGCACGTTCGAGTCCTGGGCCGGGCCAAGTAAAAAAATGGATATTGAGTTTTCTATTAACGTTTTCTCAATATTTGCCCGAAGTTGGGAAGTTGGCGTTTTGTTCCACTGTGAATCAGAAAGCACGACGAGCCGTAATTCATTTTATATCTATGCTTGCCAACACGCAGTGGAGCAGCGTAGTGGGTCTATTTTCTAAAAACCCTCTCTCGTATGAGTGAGGAGGTTTGTGCCAAACAGTGGGACGTTATAATGAGCTGCTCCTTACTTACTTTCCTTATATACGTTTTTATCAATCTTACTATTTTAATATTATATATCTGACTAAAAACCGTATCTCAGCTTACAGATCCTGTCTCAAAGACCTTAACGTTTGTAAAGACCACGTCTGCAGAGGTGAAGAAAATTGCATAGTTTATAAGCCAAGACGGTGCAATGGATGTGAACCAGTTCCTCTTTGTCGAATAACTATTGAAACTTAGTTGAAATTTGAAGAATGATAATATCACAATCAATTTTAGCGCTATTAATCGAGATGGTGAACATTAAGGAACTGAAGTCGTGGATCAAGTACGCTAACATGTTTTAAATATAATTGTATAAAAAATTAAATATTGTTTACTATTCGTTTTATGTTTCGCATAGAAAATATTTATTCTATTGCTATATGCTGAGTAACTTGAACAAATCCATGTTGTATATACGTTAAACACTTTATACTATTTTTTTATTCAGTGTTATTTATTTACGTAATATGTAATAAATTAATTCAAAGTCAAAGTCAAAAATATCTGTTCAAGTAGGCCTATTACAGCACTTTTGAATCGTCAAATATCGTTTTTTTTTCTATTTATTATTTAAATGAATGACTGATGATAACATAAAAGAACGAATTACAATATAAAGTTACGAGGGTTCCTTCGCGCCCTGATCTGAGAAGAGCCCACAACAAACTCAGTCGGGTGTACGTTTTTTTTTGTTATCATCATCACAATATTTAATTAAAAAAATATTCTATATCTATATACATATAGAGCAATTCATTCACTCCCACGCTTTTTTGTCTTCTAAGTATTCTTTCAAATTATAGAATGATTTCTCAATTAGTTTTCTTTTAATAAAAGATTTAAATTTATTAAGAGACATTTTTGTAACTTCTTCTGGGAGTTTGTTATAGAACCGTATACAGTTACCCTTGAATGACTTGTCAATTTTATGTAGCCTACTAGAATTTACAGCAATTTTATTTCCATTTCTTAAGTTATATGAGGTGCATTCACTTTTCTTCCTAAAAGAGTCAATATTTTTATGGACGTACAACAAGTTTTCTAATATATATACGCCGTGAACTGTCATTATTTTTACTGCTCTGAATTTGTTTCTTAGCGACTCTCTTGGACCCATATTGTAGATCGCACGAACGGCCCTTTTCTGCAGCACAAATATTGCATCTATATCAGCAGCATTACCCCAAAGTAAAATGCCATATGACATAATGCTGTGAAAATAACTGAAATAGACCAGCCTGGCAGTTTCAACGTCCGTAAGACGGCGAATTCTTTTAACCGCGTAAGCCGCAGAGCTGAGCCTGTTCGATAGACCTCTTATATGGGGCCCCCACTGTAGTTTACAATCTAAAGTAATGCCTAGAAAAACGGTACTATCTACCAGATCAAGTTCCTCATTATTAAGTTTAACAATGGTTCTCACTTGCTTTACGTTTGGTAATGTGAATTTAATACATTTTGTTTTTTTCCCGTTCAGTAATAAGTTGTTTGCTTCAAACCATTGTACTACTTTATTGAGCGAATTGTTTACCTCGTCAAAATCTGTTTGTTGTCGATTAACTTTGAATATTAGAGAAGTGTCATCAGCAAACAAAACTATCTCATGACCGTCCTTGACAAAATAAGGAAGGTCATTAATGTAAATGAGGAACAGAAATGGTCCTAATATGGAACCCTGTGGAACACCTAGTTTCGTTACAGACCCTTCTGAAAGTTTTCCATTAACACAGACCTTTTGTGTTCTATTAGTTAAATAGGAACTCATCAGGTCTAATGCAGCGTCTGTGATGCCATAGTGACGTAATTTCCCGATCAGAGTTTCATACTGGACACAATCAAAGGCCTTAGACAAATCACAGAAAACACCAAGCGCGTCTCGTGATTCCTCCCAGGCCTCGTAAATATTATGTAATAACTGTACACCAGCATCGGTTGTTGNATGGATAAATACTGGTGACTATTGTTCTACCCTTCGTTGCAGTAACAAGCTCTGAGTTTGTTTCGACTAATTCTTCAAAGAGAGTTTGAGTCTGTAGTGCTGATATGTTGTGGGAGACAGCTTCTAGCTCGGTGATGTGTAGATGGGCATCACGTAGGTCTTGTTGGAGCGTTGTATTTTGCCTCAAAGTTTCTTCATATTCTGCACAGCATTTGTCAAAACTCTCTACTGTTGTTTGCAGTTTATTCCTTTCTGTTAAAATGTCACTATATTTAATGTGCAACAATGATAACTCTGATTTCAAGTTATCATTCTTGCTTAACAAATCTAAAAGTTCTTTTTCATTATCATCTCTCTCACTAGTCAGCTGGGCACATAACTCCTTGCATGCCTTTAATTCTTTTAAAGCCAGCTGTAGTTGAGATTCTTCTTGGCGTGCAAAGGCTCTGCGGGTAGTCATGTTTGAAGAAAAAAGAAAATAGATTACTTACAAGGTGCTATTAGCCAAGTGACTGCAAGATGATGATCAAGTATTATATTGTTAAATAAGATGAATATATAAGGAGATTACCTAGATATACACACCAATACACTTGTCCACTACAATATCTTACTATAATATTACCAATGAAATTGGATTTGGACTAGAAAAATGTTTATTGCGAAAATAGATTTGGAATATGTTGTCAGAAATTGCCACCAAAACAATAATCACGTATTACGTTTATTTATAGATAACAGTAAAAAAATTCCTTTTACTGATATTGACAAAATTACAGAAACAAAAGTAATACTCACAGCTAGTTTTTGCCGTTGGCATTCAAACTTACACAAGTCGATTGTTCCTCTGTTCCAAATTCACTACTAAATCATTCAAAAAGGGTACACTTAACGACTTTTTATAAAATTATATATACAAATTTGTAATTACAAAACAAAACTCGAGTAATTTCGTAGTTTTTGCTAATTTTTTTAAATAAAATTTATATGGAACAGGTGATTTAAGCACTTGTCAGTTTGACAGCCAACCACAGATTCCGAAATGACCTACAAAATGTCGGAAATAAATCACCATATCTTTCACAATTTTCTTAATGGCATCTTTAAGGCCTTACGATATAGTTTTTTATCACTGTAATTCAATTTTTAGAAGTTTTAATTTAGCTTCTATTGTTTCATGTGGAAGTAGGCATTAATAATGTTTAAATGGAATACTAAGCTGAAATATATATTGTACGTAAAATAAATAGAAATTTTCCATTAGCTTTAAATTTCTTGCTGGAACAAACTCTTATTAAATAAATTTTATAATAGTATAGAGCATTTCAAGGCCACAGTTTACCCTAAATTAAGTATTCAAAATATAGTTAGGGGCATAATTAGTTTAAAAGCAACTAAACCAGTTTTTAGCCTCGTCGAATTCCACGACAAAATTATATATTTACAAACATCACAACTTTAAATTATATTATTAAACCAGCGCACATAAAATGGAGGTTTTGTTTAATGAGTTTAGTTTGTCGCTAATTATGTTCAACATTTGTATAAGATAATATTATATTTTGGCAAATATGCAGTTAATGTTTTTACGTAGTTATAAAATATTTCGTGCATTAATATAGTTAAGCGTATCTTTTTACTTCGCGTAATTTATTCCTTTATAGAGGTTTTTTTTAAAGATTTACAAAATTTTTCATACTTAACCGTAGACTAGTGGCTTAAAGTGGTATAATTTTTGATCCATTTATTAACTAATGAGTTTTAAGTTGCTAAGTTTAAATGTTACAGGCAATTTTTGTATCGGTATATTTAGGTTGAAGTTAAATAAAGTTTTGTCGTTATTTTTCTTCAAAGTGATAATGATATCGGTTTACATGTTTTAAATATTAGGGAACTAAAAAAGTTCGTGAGGTTTTCATTTATTGTATTTTTATATGAACAGTATATCGCAAGCAAGATAAAGTACTAGGTAACTATTTATACATTTAAATGTTGATATGAAGAAGTATCATTCAATGTAATAGATAAGTTTGTTTCCTTTGAAAAAAACTGTAAAAAATCATTAAGTAAAGAAGCACGAAGTATTGCATTTGACATGGTCATACTTTACCAAAATTTTATGATACTGTTTAATATCAGCTTTTAATAAAAAAAATTACCCCACTACTTTATCTTGCTCAACTGTCTCATTGGTCTAGTGGTTAGCATGTTCGACTACAGACATTAGGTCCTGGGTTCGAGTCCCGGGTCGGGCCAATTCAAAATCGATATTGAGTTTTCTATTAAGAATTTCTCAATATTTGTCCGAAGTTGAGAAGTTGGCGGTGTGTTCCACCCCCGTGCCTCGGAGAGCACGTTAAGCCGTCGGTCCTGCGCCTGATCTCTTTCCGGTCGTGTCGGATTCCCGTCACATCGGACTATGAGAGTGAAAGAATAGAGATTGCACTTGAGTACTATACGCATGCCAATCCGCAGTGAAGCAGCGTGGTGGGTCTATGCTCTAAAAACCCTCGCTCCTCGGAGAAAGGAGGCCTGTGCTCAGCAGTGGGACGTTATTGGGCTGCTACTTACTTACGTTATCTTGCTCGCAACATACGGTTCGTATAAGTCCTTCATGAAAACAGCACGAACTTTTTTGGTTGTCTAATATTTGTAAATAAAGCCGTTTATATATTTAAACGAATTCTTCACCACAGTCAAATCCTAAATTCGAATTAAAATGATTCAAATTGAAATTAATAAATATTTTTGTTATAAACATAATTAGCTTAACTTTTTTTTTACAATATTTACAAATATAGAAATATTGATATTTTTTTAATTAAGGCCAAGGCTGTGGCAATATACACACTACACAGCGATAAAAAGCAGTGCAATAAAATGTACCCGAACATAAAAAACAGGAAATGTTCAAAGCTCTTTTGAACCGTGTTAATTGCCAATAAAAAGCTGGAAAATGACGACATTATTTCTCTGCCGTATTCACTAGTGTATATTAAAATCCTTTATGAAACACACTATTAACTTTAATAACGTTTGTTCCCAATTAAGCATCCCAAACAAAACGTATGCATGAAAATATTATACAAGTCTATACAGTATACAATATTTCCTGTATTATATCAGTGAAGTAGGGTACAAATATTCATTTCGCAGTATAAACAGTAGTGGAAATAGTAATTTCTAATAAGTGTAGGTTTAGACTAATGGAAGGCTTCGGTCGCGGCTAGTTACCGCCATTCTAATCGCAGAAGTTAACGCAATTGCTAGCGCAATGGTGCAAATACTCGCTTGGCTAGCAGAGGTCCTGGATTCGAATTGGACGGCAAATTTTGGAAATTATATTTTCTAATGTCTGCGTTTGGACTAATGGAACCCTACTAGCAAAGACGTGTCACTGAGCAAACAGTTATAGTTCCGGTACAATACTTTGATGAAAACATAATGGATAAATTACCTCTAAGCAAGTTGGCTCTAATCCATCTTAGACTGAACCGTCATGAAAATACCAGCCCATTAACTTCCCATTGCTGGGCACAGGCCTCCCCTCTCATACGAGAGAGGGTTATTAGAGCATAGACCCACCACGCTGCTCCACTGCGGGTTGGCAGGCATAGTACACAAGTACACTCTCTATTCCTTCACACTCATAGTCCGATGTGACGGGAATCCGACACGATCGGATCGAGATTGGGCGCAGGACCGACGGCTTAACTTGCTCTCCGAGGTACGGGGGTGGAGCACACCCCTAACTTGTCAACTTTGGGCAAATATTGAGAAAATGTTAATATACAACTCAATATCCATTTTTTATTAGCTCGACCCGGAACTCGAACCCAGGACCTCATATCTGTGGCCGAAGATGCCAACCACTAGACCAATGAGTCAGTTAAGCGCTAAACTGTTAGCAATTAAAGAAAAGTATTAACTGATTCGTGATTTTATAATTTTTACCCAGCATCAGGTGCCTTTACAAATACTCAACAAAAATTAATAAATAAAAATTCAATGAAATACCATATTACGAGAAATCGTGTTGTTGCAGTACTGACCTGTAAAAGTTAGGCATAGAGTTACGTAGCCCTGAGACCAACTAATTTATAGATTGTGAACTAGCTTTGGTAGAGTTGGATAAAAAATAAATAAACTTAACCTTAATAGCTCCACCATGAAAGGTAAATACCTTAAGAACAAAACACGACCGCATCGAAATATAATAACTTTGAACCCTTTGTACACAAAGGAAAGTATGTTTTTTCGTAATACCAAATCTTCCTAACCCCGAGACACAAACACTCTCTCCACTTTCATGACAAATTTCTCTATACAAACACCAAACTCGGTTATAACTTATCATTTGACTTTCAAAAGTTACGTGAATTCAATATGACATACTGATACTGTGACAATATCTCAAAAGTTCGAGAAGTTATGCTACGAAAATTGCACACACATACATAACTTTAAAACAATGCAATATATGTGATATTACTAGCTTATTTGTTACTTACTATTCTAACCAATCCAATATTTTATTTGTAAAGTAATGCTGATAATATTGTTTACGTAGTAATTAAGTTATATAAATATAATGATACAAATTTTGTAAATAGAAAAACACTTATTTTAATAGTCAATTGGTTCAATGATAATAGCTTCTTACTAGTGCATGCTGCATATAGTCGGTAATTAAAAGGTTAGTAGCAGTCCCATAGCGTCCCACTACTGGGAATAGGGCTTCCTCACTTGTAGAAGAAAAGGTTTCTAGAGCATATATCTACAACGCGGCTCCGCTGCGGTTTGTCAAGCTACATATACCCCAAAATTACTCGCGGGTTATGCAGATTTCTTGACAATGTTTTCCTTCACTGAAAAGCAGAATGATGATAAGAAGGAACATTCAAATAAAATTTACGTTATATTACGTTATTTACGTAATAGTAAATATTCAAACACGTTAATTATCATATTTATAAAGAGAAGCTTAACGGTGCCTGGATATCCCTATCCAGTCACACCCACGATTTCTCTAAATGAAAACACACGGGTCTTACAACTGGGCCATCATGGCTTTTCTGACATCAGGGATGTCCGAGTATTATAAAATTACTAGCTATATTCTTAAATATATACGATGCAAGCCTATATAAGCAAGCTTATACTTTGACATATTTGACGGTTTCGCTGTCGCAATGATGCGAATACTCATTTCGCTAGCAGAGGCATTGGGATCAATTTAGTATATATATAGTGCAAATAGTGCAAATTTAGGAAATTGTATTTTCTAATTTATTTGAGTCTAGACTGGTTCAGCTCAGGGAGGCTTCAGACCAGTGTAGTTGTCAACCAACATACAAAGACGTTCGGCCAAGCGAAAGAAATTGCGTATCGATACGATGCTGTGTAGAAACCACAACAGATATAATTATCTCTTACCGGGTCAGCACGCTTGCATCTTGCACTGTATCTTCACTTGTCATCAGGTGAGAATACACTCAAGCACTGCCCTTTCAGCAGTAAAGAAAACAACATAATAGATTATAGAAAATTAACTCTTAATAGCTATGATTAAAATTGCATTAACTTTTTAATCAAAGTTTGCTGTTTAGTTAAAATGTTAGTTTTCAAATAATTCTCCACGTAGTTACTACGGTACAAACGACAATGTACAAAGTAGCACTTTAGAGAACATGAACATTAACCTAAATCTTTTGTACCGCTAGTCTCGGTGCTAGTAGTCTTTAATATAGTAGGTAATGCACGGCATTCGTTGCCATTCTCCTTTGTATAAAAATTTTGTGCTTTGGTGGTATGCAACAAGGTTTTATCTCTGAGGTATGAACAACCTTAGAACCGATTGAAGAAAATATTTTTAATACGTATAATATTTATCCTTTTTCCATTAGTTCCCACTCTTCCCATACATATTCATATATCTTCACTTTACTGTAAGAAACTCTATCACTTTAATAAACTAGTGGGAAATTAAAAATGTCAAGTTATAACTTAGTCTAATGCTACTATTATATATACTCTACGTATACATATGTACTAAGTAAAAATTTATTTTATATTGGTCGGAATCAAAAAGTTTCTGGAACGCAGGCGCCATCTATCGGCGGTGGAAAGAATCAATGAGTCACAGGCCGGCGGCGTTCTCGACAGTTCTTGAGTAACGGTCCGCCAGAGCGATCCACTACTGAAACTGTCGCGCGTTCCTATCTATTGCTGGTAACGTGTTCTGTTGATGTATTTGTGTAATTAGATATCGGGAACATTAAGTGATTGGATATTATAATCTGAGTTAATTAATAAAGTGTTTGATTGCACCAACATTACCCACCGACGCCCACACTTTCGAGGTTTAATTATGGATCCCACTAATGACGATATCGGCGGAAACCTATACTTCTTCTCCGACATATAATTTTTCCTATAATATTAGTTTTTATATTAATATGAATTTAAAAACACATAAAATGAAAATAAAAAAGTATACGCATAAAATTATAACAGCGAACTTCGTTTTACTGAAAACTTGTCGGGTTGTAAACTAAATCAAAGCCATTTACTAAGTTTGGCACCATATGCTTACAGTACCAAAAGCAAATATACAAGAAGTACTCGCAGAAAACTCGGAAACAGATGTTGACCTCAATAAACTCGTCGAATAATAATCTTAATTAACTTCTTTTCTTATTCTAATATTGAAGCTAAGGTAAATTATTAAAAAAGTTTCTTGGGGGCTAAAACACAAATTCATTTTTATTGTTTCCTTTTTAATTCCTGTAATGCAAGCGTGATGAAAAAATGTCTGGCTACGAGAAATATTTATGTTATTTTTATGATTTGATATCTATGTGTAAATGTACACTTACATTTACACATAGATCGCCTACTGGCGAAATTGCTTAGCACATCATTACCGCCTGCCTACGTGCGTATTGTGGCGTCCTTCCTGGATTGTCGCCGCTTTTACGTCGCCGTGGAAGAAGCCAAATCGCAACCCCGCCCGATCTGTGCGGGAGTTCCCCAGGGCAGCTGTTTATCACCAAGCCTATACGCGGCGTATACTGATGACATACCGACCCTGCACCATCCTGATCAAGGTGACAGAGGGGGAGACGTGCTGTTGTCACTCTATGCTGATGACAGCGCGTACATCGCGTCGTCAAATACAAAGGAACAAGCCGTTATCAAGCTTCAACGTCTGCTGGATCTGTTGCCGGATTGGCTAGACAAGTGGAAGATGTCGGTTAACGTCGGCAAGACATCGGCCATCATGTTCGGCCGCCACACGCCGCAGTGTCAGCTAAACATCAGGGGGCAGGACGTGGAGTGGCAGACCACAGTACGCTACTTGGGGTGCCGCATTGACCGCGGGCTGCGCCTGGCAGACACGGTGACTCACGCCGTGGGCCAGGCTGCGGCGGCCCGGTCGATGCTATGGCCGCTCTTTACCTCAAGTCTCCCAACAAAAGCGAAGCTGAAGGTCTATGGAGCCTACGTCCGCTCCAGACTGACATATGCAGCCCCTGCCTGGTACTCCTTCTGCTCAGGGTACCAAAGGCGAAGGCTGCAGATCCAGCAGAACAAGAGCCTACGTATGATAGTAGGAGCTCCGAGGTACGTCAGGAATGACGTAATACACCGCGACACCAGGACGCCCACCGTGGAGGTGTTTGTCCGCCAGCTGGCAAGGAGGATGTTCCGCCTAGCCGATAACTCCCCGCACACACACCTCCATGGGATTGCCAGCCACCATCCTAGAGTGGCAAACACTGGGCGCCCCTTACCTCGTGAGCTTCTGCTGTCCCTACCATCAGACGTGGGTGATGACGGCACAGACGACGCGCCGGCAGTGGCTACACCCGGACTGACCGCACTAGACTAGACCTGGATGGACAAAAATAAATTACCGAGCATCCGCGCGATGCTCGAGGCTTAGCCCGGGTAATGGGACAAAAGCCCCGAGGCCCGTAATCCTCAATGCAAGTTGAGACGTACCCGAGGAGAAGGCTGTTACAATATCATAACATATCTTTGAGCGCTATGTCGTCATTTCTGAGCTGTACAGGCGAGTATTATTTACATTTTTACCCAGATATTACTGCTGTAAGAGAATAAATTTATGCACGGCAACTATTTTTTTTATATAATGTTATTAAATTATACTGTTGTACCTTATACCCGTTCGTTATAAATGGTAACAAAGAAAAATATTAGGATAAAAAAATATTTACTCGTGTACTCGCCTATACCGCACAGTAATGACGACAAAGCGCTAAAGTTATTTTACTATATAGTAACAGCCTTCTAAGCGTAATTCACGTTAGTTTATTTCACTGGTTAATTTTTTCCATGAGCTTGTAGTCTAAAATACAAGTGTGAAGATTAGATTCTGAAACAAGAGCAGTTCTGTAAAGTTTTCCATTTTAGTGAAAGAATTAAAAAAAACAGTTCAATGGAAATACTCGGACGCGTCAAAAATTCATAAGGTATACGCGCTTGAAGTTTCTGATCACCGATACAAAATGATCTGACGTATAACTAATTTTGGGGAGACCGTGAAACAATAGCAATAAAAAAATAAAGTTATTCAAGCGTGTCAGATGTTCAAGGTGAAAGTTAAGTACACTCAAAAAAGTGTCCTATTTAAATCTCTGACATTTTATATGACGCGGTCTACTTTTATCAGCCTGACGGTCAGTCCTCAACGAACCCCCCTATATTAAGGGTTCATATTTAGTGGGAGTACATTACCGGGTGCAAGATTTCTCCTTATATCGTTTTCTGACGCGCTAGAATAACGGGCGAAATCCCCTCTTGGGCTCCCGTACTATAAATTACTTTAAATAAGATGAATTATGAAAAAAATAGTTATTTTCTGAGCTGTGACACAGTATATAAATTGGCTTATAATTACACGGACGTAACTATTTTTCTTTATTGTGCGAATATTGGGGCTTAAAATAGAATATACACTCTCCCAAATATACCTTGTAGGAAATTGAACCTCTGTTGAATTGAACGCCAGCGCCATCTGTCGGCGCTCGACGGAGCTATGGATTACAGGCCGGCCGCGTTCTCAACAGTTCTCGAGTAAGGGTCTGCCCGAGCGGTCGACTATTGAAACTGTCACGCATTCCTAACTATGACAGCTAATGTGTTCGTGTAATTTGATATCGGAAACATAAAGAGATTGAACATTTTAATCCGAGTTAATTAATAAAGTGTTTCATTGCACCATTATCCCCCAACGCCCACAATTTGGAGGTTGAGATATGGGTTCCAATGACCTTGAGACTACCACCTACATACTGCCTCCGTCATATGTATATTATATCCTATATAAACACATTTTGGCGTTGCTAATGACAATAAAGTTTAAGAATTAGTATTATATATTATTTAAATAGCATAATATTGTTTAATCATGATCTTTTCGATATACCTAAATTTAGTTATTACATTTAAAAATGCTGATAGTCATATTGTTTAGAACACATTAAAAGTTGAATGATATTCTTTCCTTTCTGTAAATACATTAAAATAGTGGTAAAGGTTTCCGTTCTAGAATTTATTTGCATCAAAAATGCTTTAAAATAAATATGTAATAGAATAAGGTAAAGGCTATACTTAACAATGCCTCATTATATCGAACTTCAGCAAATTGCCCACAATAACTTTTATATAACGTCAACGACTAAAAGATTTGTGCCGATGACATGAACCATAATTATGGTATTATTATAACAGTTATATTGTTTACACACTCTAAAAATACTAAAAGCCCAGCTGGAATAGTCAAGAGTCAGGATATGAAGAGACCTCCCATAAATAACATTTGAGTACTACCTGAATAAAGCTCTATTATTTTATGGTTTATTACCGACGGGTGGGTCTACACTTTGACATAAATGTCCAATTAGTTAATTTTACTAAGCCACAATGAATATGATAACAATTGTAATATAATAATTTGCTACAATCTAATTGTACCAGAACGCATTTTTCTTTTTACATGACGGCATGTCTTTTTCGTTAGGCTAGTAATAGCCACGACGAAGCTTCTCATTAGACCAGACCAAAAAAAATTAGAAAATTGAATTTCCAAAATGTTCACTATCAAGAATAGAACCTGACACATCTAACAATGCGAAAAATACTAAATATTTTTTGTATTTTTTTCTACTCAAACTTCTAACAGCACGGTGGCACAAAAAATTGTAAGGCATTACGTTATTTATGAGTAAATATTTGTTGAATCTTTAAGTAGTCATACTCAGAATAAATTACGATAAAATACTTATAAAATACTGAGTGCCTCTTATTACCCATTAACGTCCTACTGGTGGGCACAGGCCTCCTCAATGATAGGAGAGAGGGTTTTGTTAGAGCATAGACCCACGCTGCTCCACTGCAGGTTGGCAGGCATAGTACACAAGTGCACTCTCTGTTTCTTCACTCTCATAGGCCGATGTGACGGAAATTCGATACGACTGGAGAGAAATCAGGCGCAGGAGCGACGGATTAACGTGTCCTGAGGCTCGGGGGTGGAGCACACTTCCGGCAAATATTGAGAAAATCTTTAATAGAAAACTAAATATCGATTTTTTAATTAGCCCAACCAGGGACTCAAACCCAGGACCTCATGATTGTGGCCGAACATACACATACTAGAGTTAAACAGTTCATTTCTTTTGAAGAGTGTAGGAAATGATTGAAAGTTCCACTCGTTCGACTAATTTAATCTTGAAATCAATTCCGTGTAATAAGCGATCCCATTTGAACGTTCCATACTCTTGCAAACATATTCAGCACTAACTATTTGCAATATACTCGTATATATAAAGTAAGATAGAAAATATTGAAAAATATGGTGGACCTAGATATTATGTACTTATTAAAATATTTTTCTAAAACGACCAGTATTCAGCTATTTAATAATAGATCTACTATTTTATTGATAGAAGGCTTGCTATAAGTATTTTACCAGATTTTATTTATCTATATATTTTGCGTGATTTTACTCTTTTTTATATAACTTACTCAAATCGTTTTGCTCCATTTGTGGTTTTGCTGTATTTCTGTAATCTGTTTGCCAGATAAGCGGTCACGTTGAGTACCCATTGAGATTTGAGCGCAAAATCCTTTCCAAATCAGAAACGATTTCGAAAGCTTTAAACAGAAATGCGATGTCTGTGGTATATATAATAGTTTGTTAGTTCTTATTGGAGTTTGTTGTCGAACTAATACGTCAGTGCAAAGATCTAATTAAAATATAATTAAGCACTACATTTCAATGTTTACGTGAAAAATACCAGATACTTGTTGTATACGAGTACAACCATAACTGTCGTTACAAAATGAATCCTTTGAGAGCAGGAATGGTCTGTATATAATACTTATATATTTAAAAAATGGGGATATGTATTCGTATTCTAAGGTGAATGGAGATAGGCCAACAAGAATTGAAGATTAATCATTGTTTATTTAAAGCTAATGGCTACTCTGGTTGACATTTATAAAATTCGGTCATCAATAGACGTTCTAGAAACCGATTTACGTAAATTAGCCCATATTTTTGAGAAATTTTGGTGTTGGTTTGATCTTAATTTCTTAAAAATTCCTTAAATGGAATATAATAAAATTTTAATTGTACATATTGCTACTAATATTATGTAAACACCTAAATAACTTTTGTTTTATAAATCACCCGTGATAAGGACAGGGAGTATATTTAAACAGGTTATTTGGATTATATCGCAGTCATTATATGCATGATCAGGCACCTTTATTTACAGAAACCTCGAAAAAGACCCAAAATTGTTTATGGTGTGATATAAATGAGAGGTTATATGTCGTCAGTTATGACGGTTTTTGCAAACACATCATATATTAACTATGAATAATTATGTGTTTTATATTGTAACAAAAAATGTGGTATTATTTTCCATAAAATTATAAGCAAAATCATACTGCAACTTGAAGGTGAAAAGAAATTATTCATTGTTTTTGAAATCCTTTTAGAGGTTTATATTTCTCCCATAAGAAGTTATCACTTCCAAAATATTCTATTGAAGCATGTTCAGTAATAAGTTTAGAACGTAAATTTGGACATGATATAAATTTACTAGAAATAAAAAAATGGAACAGAAAGATCACAAATTCAAGTCCTTTTCGCGACAAAAATAATGATGTTACAAGAAATAACCTCATAAAGTTTTTACAAACCGTGAATATATTTATTATTTCCTATTCTAACTTTGCGTAAAACTGGCAATTAAAATGAAACCTTAGGATTATTAAGTATCTAGACAAACAAAGAGGTTACGTTTCAATGTGACTTAGCTAGCACCTTTGAGCTGTTTAATGGCATCGTTTATCACTCAGGATTGGGAGTGGACAGGTACAAAAATAAAAACAATGACCTCATACTTATCATCTTGAAAAATTCAATGAGATTTTTTTTTTGGGAAAGGCCTCTTTACATTTTTTTATTTAGATTGACGTAAATACCCCGTACACTTATATTGTGAATCATAATTATTTACAATACACAAATCTGACATCAAGTCATTATATACAACAATTTTTGTATGTAAGAATGCTTGTGTTCGGTAAACAAAATTCTTGTCTGGCATTAAATAGTTTGCTAATAACTGCTATGCTCACATAATTTATTGATTCACTGAAATTTAAAAAATAAAAACTCTTGTAATCCCGAAACCTCTGGACACCTTTGATAAGTAAATTACACAAGGATAAACTGTTACTATCTGAATGCGAGTAGTAAATTGTAGCATAGTTATATAAACAGGTTGTCGATATTTTATGTTACGAATAAGTTGTGAAAAAGGACACCTCTCTGTTTTCTCCTTCTTAAACAGTCAGTGATGACATACGGTTCTGAGATGTGGTCGCTGACTATGGGCCTCATGCGGAAGCTCAGAGTCACTCAGCGTGCGATGGAGAGGGCTATGCTCGGAGTTTCTCTACGTGATCGTATCAGGAATGAAGAGATCCGTAGTAGAACCAGAGTCACCAACATTGTCTTACGAATCGCGAATCTGAAGTGGTAATGGGTGCGACACATAGTCGGAAGAACCGATGGACGTTGGGGGCCGAAGGTGCTGGACGGCGCAGTATAGGCATACCACCCACAAGGTGGACCGATGATATAAAGGGGGTCGTCGGTAGCCGCTGGAGCCAGGCGGCGCAAGATTGGGCCTTGTAGACGTCATTACGTGAGACCTATGTCCAGCAGTGGTGTGTATCTGTTGAAGCGACGACGACGACGACGACGATGAAACAGTCAGATAAACACTTTTAACCATATACCCTCATATGTTAATGTTTTATATGCGTGAACTTAACTTTTATCATTCTAAACTATATAGATCAAAGGTTTCAAGATAATTATATGTATGAAAAGTATCACGACTAGAAAATTACACATAAGAAAGTAGATATGCATGTTATTTAATATTGAAAAATACTGCTGAACAGATTTGGCTGAAATAGGTGCACACAAACATTTTGCAAGACATATTACAGCCCGAATTGACGCTTTTTTTAATGGGAAACAACGCGGGTTTATGACCGTTATCGTCACGAGTCATGTAGGCGACAGTGTATTTTATTTCACTGACTAAGCACACCTTTTTAAATTCTTTAAGTAAATCTCAAAATAAGTTGCGCACAAAAGCTAGTAGAAATATATCGCTAGTCCGTTTTGTGAAAGTCGGTACTACAAAAACAAAACTCCTCTGGACAGTGGTTTTAATTTAGTTTTATTGCTAATAACTGTAAAATCTCATGTTTAAATCACATCAAACATGAACCTTACCTAGTAGGACATATGGCTCAAACTTTAAACAACAAATCTTAAAGTTTTTTCAATAAAACTACCTTAAGCACTTGTGTTTTCGTAGATCCCATTTTTTTAATAGAGACCAGCGATATGTCAAAACAACATTTAATAAAAATGAAATCTATACCTTAAAGATAACTTTTATTTTCAATCCGTAAATAAAATATTGACAGTTATATCAGAATGGAGCCGGCTTTTGCGCTCGAATGGGTCCTCGTCCCGATTATTGAGTTGCTTGAATTCTTACAATTTCTGCTGAAATAGCGATTTGCACACTTCGATGAAAACTAAATCTACTATAATCTTTTAGGTAGATTATTAAAAATTTTTTCCATCTTTTGCAAACTAAATTGAAATCTATGTATAATTCTAACCTAATGCCCTTTATTTTATTGAGAAAATGAACGTCTTTAAATCGAATATGTAACACATATTTCGCAAGTAACCTAAAATTATAATTTTTTATTCAATTTTGAAATAATGTTACCTTACTAATCAGAATCATTAGATACTTTAGTAAACTTAAAGAATAGTGAAATCCCATAAAGTGAAAAGCTTGTCATTGTATTTTATATGAAGACGAGTGAGAACAAATATCTCCTAGAGTTAGCGCCGACAGTATACATACGATATATCATAAGCCACAATCGGAGGATAACACAGAATATGGCATAAGCAGGGTCTGAGGCACTTACTTTAGCATACAGTTTTGAGTTTGAGACTCAATAATCAATAGAACAACAATATACCGGGATTTTTCACCTTACTTCATGAAATAAGGTGAAGAATCCCGGCAAATTAATTCAGTGTCAATATACTAAAAAAAACAATTTCAAGTTGTTTTCTATTTATGTAAATTGTTAACAGTATCTTTCAGACTATAAGACTATAATCTAATGATAATATTATAAATTTAAAAATCTTAAAAGTACTGTTATATCCTATGGAAATGTATGTTATTATTCTAATTTTAAGTTATCATAAGATGTACACCAAATTTGGGTCCAAAAAAGAACGAATAATTGCGTAGCTGTTGGTTTTCTTTTTTTAAACAGCAAATCATAAAAAGATAGCTAACTAAAGAAATTAAACGTCAATATTAATTATGCCGTTAATTACTGTAATAATGATAATAATTTTCGGTTATTACTTTCAAGATTAAGATTGAATTTGCGAGAACTCTAAGACTAAACATGGCGTACCAAATTGCGTTTAGCTTTTCGCCAAATATCAATTAATTGTATTTTTTTATTATTTATTTATTTTTTCTTATTGCACACATACGTACAAAGTTTAAAAAGAAGAAAAATTTAAATAGTATAAAGCAATCTCCATCAGATAACCTTGGAGATAGTAGCCCATGAAAGTACTGGGTAATTGCAATAGAAAAACCTATTCTAATTACTACTAATAGTAAAGTACTAACAGAGGTACACACATAATGAATATTTGTATTTTGTAACTACCGTTGTAATTGTACAAACTGTATGTAAATTAACTTTCGTAACGAAAAACTGTAGCTGTCCATGGAAATCGAAAGTAAAACCTTAAAAACCATTATATTCTTACAGTAATTATAAAAAGATTTCAATTTCAAAAGTGCTTAAAAATTATGATTATGCTTGCTTTAAAGAATAAAACATGTATTTCATGTTACGTAATTATTAAACATAGGCCTGCTCTTTGTAGTACTAAAAGTTATAAAGTAACCACGTTTTCCCTCAGGGTTGTAAGATTTTTAGGTAGAGCTCAGTTTACAAAGCCACTTCTGGGATTTTTATTTTCCTTTAAACATCGTTAGAATTCATAAAAGCCTTGCGGCTGAAATGGATATCCATTCCTTGGTTCGATTATACTCATATTTTATCTAACGTATGCATTGAAAATGTATTTTAAAGTTAAGGGAATGTATAATTTTGTTTTGAACTAATTTCAATACAAAATTTGTGTTTGTAAGTATGGATCAATATTTTTCTACATATTTAAATTCAGAATATCTTGTTAGTAAATATAAAACTTTTCTTCATTCTTATTTTTAATCAAAAAATTATGAAAGCCCATTAAAATATGTATAAGTAATTAAAACTTACGTCTAAGAAGATTACTGTTGACTGAACATATCTTTGAAAAGTGAATATATGTTCACTTTGATGTTTACTATTGCCTCGTTTGCATTCGAGTATAATAAACTACGTATGAACATTATAACCAGCTCACACTAAACATAACGTTTTTACTAAACTATAGAGTTTATATACTCTTGCACCTAGTCTACATCTAAGATAAATATATCAGTGACAGAGGGGCACAGTCAGAAACCAACGAAAATGTACTTAATTATAACGTTATCCTTCCATTTGCAAAACATATTCGATGTTGCGTACAAAATTCAGACAGGCCTGTAGACAAAATGATATTCTAAGTACGCTAACGTCAGTAGAACGATAAGCATACACTTTGTCTCGGAACATTTAAATTATCAGTCATTATCATTGGATAGCACAATATTTAGCGATTATTTAATGGCTTATTGAAACACACGCTTGAATACATGAAAAATGCAAAATAATATATAAGCAACAGTCTTACTATCTTTGAAATTTCAACGCCGCCGTAGTTTTTGATGCTTGTCAAATCAAACACAGCCATCATTCGTTCACTCAATGCAAGGCGATGGCCAAAGATTCGAAAATAATAAACGTACACTAACCTTTATTGGAAATAAATAGTTTATAATTTTTTATGTCACAATATATCCAACAATATAATAAAATAATTAAAGGTATCATATAATTATGAGATATTAAAAAAAACTAAAACGTTGACTATAGCTCACTTCAGGGTGTCGGTTTTTAGTGACGGTGTGCGCGCGCATCGTTAAAATTTACTATCATCAATTTTCCCTAGCGCGCCAAAAAAAGTATAACTCCAAATATATCATATTGACATGTTTTGTAATAACTACAAAATAAATCGTGGTGTTCTAGTCGTTCGACGTAGCGTTGTTGTACTTAGAATGTCGTCTTGACTAGGGGGGGACTGTATTCCCATACTAACAAAATGTAAAGCGTGATTTCGTCGTCATATAAAAATAAATATCATTTTTATCTCTATAATTGTTGAAACCATTTCAGAGACAAAGGAATTTCTTTTGTATACATTTTGTCAATAGAGCACAAGATGTCTCTAATTCCTTACCACGTTAGAGGTATTGGTGGATGCATGGGTTCCTTAATTTCCTATTTGGATAAACGCTTGGACTACCAGTATATTAATCCTGCAATAGATCCAGCAGGTCATGGAATACAGCAGCGTGAGTTTGAAGTCCAGCACATGTAGTTTGTATACATGTATACTTCTAAACAAAAGCTATGTTTTAATTATACAATTCGCTCAGATTAACCAGATTTATTTGTAGTACTTCAAAGCTAAAATTAACATTTAGAGACTCCCTGAAATGATGGATTGTTCGTGAGTCGATTGTAAATGATCAGTTTTAAATAATGCCCTTCATTCGTATTTTTTTATTCAAAATACAATTTGTACGTTTATTTTTTTATCGTAAAAGAAGTATATTGAATTCTAAATTATTAATATAGACGAAATTTGGTAGAATTATGAAATTCGTGTAAACTTAAAAGGTGTAATTTTATTTGTTTCACATTTTGAACCTCTAAGGTGTTCATCGATTATTCAGTATAAATTTCTAATGTCTCGTAGGATAAAGTAGGATAAATATATAAAATAATTTTCATCTCCTCAGTCACCTATCCACCTGTGAGAGTTCAATTAAAATATTTCTGTTTAAACTAGCTTTTACAATTATATCTAAATTACTCCGAACAGACAAAAAGACATCTGAATCCTAAAAGTGTGTTATTATTGTTTCCACAAAATAGCAAAAAATATCGTACATTACGTGTCACTTATAATCCTCTTTTGAAAGCCTTTTAAGAAATATTTGACTTAGACGAAGATGTATTCTACACAAGACGGCTTCTTCTAACATATTTACTTTATTTTCACACGATGAATATGTGAACATGTACCGTATATATCATATGAAGACTTCTTCTAGCAAAAAACAACAGAATTAGTTTGTCTTACTTCTATGTGTATGTATATATGAAATACAATCCACGTTGCCCTTTCACAAAAGCAAAAAGTCATTTCTGTTTAGTTTTCAGATACTATAAGTCAAACATTTACGTAGGCCTAAGTGATATTTTATACCGTCTATTTATCACAGGTCCACTCTGCAAATGAAAGGGCCAAGTGCGAAAATTATGGGCTACACTTCGTGGTTGTTTCATTCAGTACAAGAGCATCATAAAATCGTGCCACCGTAGTCTATATAAAGCCACGGATAATACAATATAACAAATATTAAATCATGTTAAAGTAGAATATTTAAGTGTATAAACTATAAAATATAACATAAAATCATCTTAGTTTAGAACATTAAAATAAAATGAAGTAAAAAACAACATAAATAAACTTGTTGGGGAGAGATCTCAAATTACTCCAGGTTCAGTAGACTGTATGGGGATCATAAAGCTTCGATCTTCAATCTTTAGGTCGTCAGTTCTTAAGGGTTCGACTCGTCAATGTTCGGTGTTTGGGTCTTCATATTTTGCTGGTTCGGGTCTTCAGTTCTTCGTTGCTTGGGTCTTCAGGGTTCGATTCTCCTAGAATTAGTGGTCAGGCAGTGGTCGTTCAGTTCTTCCAAATTCACAGATTGTCACAGTTGGCATTTATTAAGGATCTACTACAGTCGGGAGTCTAAGGCGAATGTGAATGCAAACTCTGGGAGGGGCGTTTTATATCCTCTCCCACCCGGCGCACACATGCGGCTGTAACTAGCGGGTTAGAGGGTAAACGCGGGTGCTGAGGTAAGTGCGGGAGGGGTGTCGCTGGCAGTTGACCAATCAGAATAAGTCGTCGCCAGCGACGCGCTAGGCTCGCTGCTCCCATTCGCAACAAGACTATTATTACTTTCCTACTTATATAATTATTAAAGTTTGTATATAAACGACTTGTTAGTCATTCAACTGGATTATAATAAAGTAGCGAGTTACACAGCACTGAAAATAGACAAAATAGCAGCAGTGAATTATCTATTCTGCAACCCCGCCATACAAAGGTTCTATATTCGTTTAACTAGGAACAACACCCGATCAAAGCCCATGTCTCTATCTAGTTACGAATGCACCATTCTGTTGAGCCATAATAGGTTCCATGCAATTGATCGGATGAATTGGATCCCAATATCCCCGAGCAATACAGTACGTACAAAGGTAATAATGCAACTGTAGCTTGCGACGATTTGAATGTCGTGTAAAGATTATTCTAGAAATATATCTGTTGCTTAATGAAACAAACAATTTAGCTCTCCATTAGTATTTGTAAGTACAGTTAACCATTATAAGGATAATTTCATATACCGTATATTGTTCTACTAATAGTTATTGCGATAATAAATTTTATTGAGTCGACTATTTTGAGGATCCTTGATGTACCACCTGAAACCAAGTTATATCAGTTATTTTCCTACCTGAAAGAAATTCGTGGTGAAAGTTACTTTGTTATTAATCAGGGTTCAAGAATGTGCAGCCACTTTATATACTCTATAAGTAGTCGCACAGTCTAGGTAGGTAAGTAGGCACTAACTTCTCCTAATAAACTACCTGTATGTATAATTAGTGTTTAATATAACAAAATTTTGCGCTTACAATATTCCACTTCAACATTTTCGGTAAAGAATAACATTCTAAGAATAAATGCTTATCCTGTGAGTAATTCTAACTTAGAGAACCTATGGTGAGGAAACCTATGGTTAATAAATTCTATAAAATCTAATTATTTGAAATCTAATAATGCAAGTAACCCTATTATTGAGCGCCAATCAAAAGAAAAGAATCGTAAATTGTTACTCTTTAATGACGTTTCAATGGCCTATTAAAGGCTCAAGTTTTAAATAATTCTTCACACCTATCGAAAGTAGGCTTTTGAGGGCAAGCCAAATGTAGCTTTACTATGTTATTGCGTATGTTCCGGAGTATAAAAGACGACAGACACGACATCATACGAGGGTTGAGTACCAAAAACATCTTTGTCATGTCACGTATCATGAAACTAGACAGGTCAGCTGACTGCGCAATTGATTACGTATTCAACACAAATGTAAAATGGTTTGGATACAAATTTCCGAAACTATGCCCATAAAAGTATTATGGGATGAAGGATTTAACGAAAGATAATATTATTAAATTACACTTTACAATCTTCCTATTTGTGATTTATGATAAAGAATGGTTTTGACTTCTTCATTTAATTTTAGATAAAAGACTCTGCAACTTGTTTCGACGTAGATTTTGAAACACCGTCAAACTTTCGTATTTAATATTATCTATATAAATGTAAGCTGTAAATTAACTTATCCAATATTATCAAGTGTTTTTTTTTAAATAAAATTGAGAAAGTTTTCTTAGCCGACTTCATGACTTGACCACCACCACCGCTGACATTTTTCTATATATAAATGCCGAGCAAGAATTCAGTACACCTAATATTAAATGATTATTACAACTTGGAAAAGCAATATCAGCAGAATTCAATGCTTTTCAAGTGGTTTGGAGAAGACTGCTTATCCCCCTGAATGACTTATAGTCGAATTTTAAGGTAAATTTAGCCTCCATAAGTCGGACTTTATTTCACAATTTGCACATGCAGGATTGAAATAATATTATCGTGTTGTGGAGGGATACTAAGCATACAGGTTATGCGAATTACACATAAAAAATGCTGGGTGGAGCACTCCAATGTGTTTAAGGCAAACATCTCTTGACAACACTTAACTTTATTGATTCGACAAAACACATATGAAGAGCCCACGTCTATACATTGCTCCAGAGCGTTTCAGATGAAAGTTGTCTAATGATGTAGTTCATATTGAGTTGTCATCAACAACAGTTCCAAGGAAGCTACATTAACAGAAATGTTGAATGTATGATAACAGACGCAGATGCTGGTCATTCATCAGAAAAAAAAATTCATTGAAGAAAAGAATAGGAATCCGGCAAAAACCGAGAATGCTTACAGGATATTTGTACCTTGTCAACCCATAATGGAAGTGTGCGGTGGACTTTAGCTACAAATGCTCTTTCCTAAGGTTAAGAAGTCATAAACTCCGCAATGCGATTCACATAAATTAACTAAAACACAATTTTATAAAGAACTGTAATTTCTCATGCTTTTATACATGACAAACTTAATAGATCTATTTTTATTGCTGACAGATTAGCGCTTAACTGTGATCTCACCCGATGGTAATTGATGCGACAGTCCAAATGCAAGCGCGCTAATCTGGTAAGAGGCGATATACCTCTTAGGGTTTCTACACAGCATCGTACCGGAACACAAATCTCTTGGTTTGGCAGTACGTCATTGCTGGTGGGGTGCTAACTAGCCGCGGCAAAGCCTCCCACCAGTCCAGACTCAGACAAATTAGGAAATACAATTTTCTAAATTCGCCCTACTGGGGATCGAACCCAGGACCTCAAGCTAGCAAAGCGAGTACTCGCACCACTGCGCCGGCGAGGCCGTCAAAAATAAAAGATGTCACATATATACAGAAATTCATGGTTGCAAACGTCTTATTATGTCTTGGCACATATGACAAGAGCTTACTGCATTCGCCCAGATTCGGTATTTGTACAAATCTGTATTTAACAGAAAGAAAAATTAGGTAATTTATAATATTTGACCCATTCTCGACATAAATCGCAAGTGCTACTAACATTAGTTAACATACAAGAATAAAACGAAAATTAGTGCAATTTTGTACTCAAGAAATATACCTTGCGGCTAAATATCATTGACCTAGTTTTGAGGGAACTCAAAAGTTGCAACCAATGAAAGAATATATTTTATTTTTACCTTTTATTTTACGTACAGGATAAGAAGCTGGAAATGCAGGAGTCATTTCCAGCTTCTTATCCTGTACGTTTAAAAAGAAATATTTGCCATATTATATTTTTGTATTGGGTCCAAGTCATGTAATGATATGCGTACCCTTTTGTTGTACCAATTTTTATTTTATACCTATATACAAAAAAAAATTACCAATTGTAAAAAAATATCAGGCAAACACGTATTTTAATCACATTTTTTAGCGGCTAAAAAGGCTAAGACGTTTTGCCTGCTCCTTCCTAGCCCAACTGTACTCTTACGTCAGACACTTTTGGAAACCACTCGTACATTCCTGATTCGCTATATATAAGTAGCTGAGCCCGCGACTTCGTCTGCGTGGAATATTTTTTGGGAAGCATTTTCATTAGGCAAATTGTTTTACAAATAAGAAACATATGATAACTTGATTTTTTTTTATTAAACCCCGCAATCCCCTTGCGGGTGGAATTCCGTAAAATTCGTTGTTAGCTGACCTCTACTCGGCAAAAGGAATATTCCTACCATATTTCAAGTTTCTACGCCTTATGGTTCCAGAGGTATCGTGATGAGTTAATAGATACCTGGATCTCTTTTATATATATAGATTAGAATAACAATGATTAATGTTGCAAAGGGAAAGAAGGCATATTCGTTTTTACGAATTAAACCAATTTAGCAATAATTTCAAGGGTTCTTCCGTCAGTCTGGCTGTAACAGATGGCTTGATAACGTGATTGATTGTAAAAATTCCTTTTTTCAACTTAGCCGTAATGGATAATCAATCACAAAGGCTTAGTATAAAAAATAAGAATGCGTAACACTAGCTATAAACAATGATGTTCCACGGAACGCAATTTTTTGATAAGTAGCCTTGAAGACTAATCAGAAAATATTTTTTCTAGTTTTCCTATATCGCAAATCGAACCTAGTTCCTCTGCTTTAAAATATAATACTATTGTAATTGTTTACAAATTAGAGTAGTTCTTTTCAGACGTTCAATTTTATATTACTACATGTTCATTGAGTAAATTCCGAAACTCGTTTTCCCCTCCGTTGAACACAATAGGTAAGAAATGTTTTATAAATCGCAAAATTATATGGTCTGAAAAATAACATTGACTTCACATATAGCGGTCAATAAGCCGTCGACAATATTTCCTGAAAGTAACATTGATTTCAAAGAGAACTTCGTTTGCGTCCCTTGTAAGGTAACAAGAGGGTTTGATGATCCAATAAGGTGTAGTTTTCCGTAACTTCTGGAGATTACCTTTTAAGATGAAAATAGGTAATTATCTTATTTTTGAACAGTTGTAGTGTGTTGTGAACTTGTTTTCAAAGGCTTTCAAACCAATAAAGGCAGCCTTTTCAAGAAAGCGTGTAACTGTAATTGGTTTTTAGTCCTTAGATACAGACATCGCCTATTCTTTTTGAAGAGTTAGTTTATTTTCTCACGAAAAGAATGGTCCACATTATTTCGCAATGATAAAGGCTTGTACTGGATAAGAATTTTTTCTCGCCGTTTTTCTTTACTGTCTTTCTAACTTACTTATTAATAGGTTACATTTCCTATATAAAATATAAATTCAAATTTACAATAAAATATTATATTTTCTTGTTCATCCTCTCAAGTTTAAACATATTTTTAAATAGTTGACTCTTGATATTAATACAGTTTTTTAAAACATTAATTCGTTGTTTAATTGAAATTAATGAATAATCGTATTTGCGACATATTGTACCGCCGCCTGCTGAAACTGTTTTTCACTAAAAACAATGTCCTCCTGTTTTCAACAATACAAAGCGACAATAATTAGAGACATGTTTTCTGATTCTGTGGCCTCATTTAAATATTTTCTTAGGATGAAATTAGTTTAGTTTTGCCTCCTCCTTTTATATTTTTTCGTTATTTTGTCTTTTATTGAGGTTTTATAGTTTTTCGTTAATTTTAGTTTATACTTATAGTTGAACAAAGCCGATTTCGTTTCTAGAACTGCATGGCAAGGCCCATAGAATTTAAAAACAACTTTCAACAGATTTCACTCGTTTATTGAACTAAATAAAAAAGATTCAAGCAGTGAAAAATAAAAATTCCTGTAAAAATCAAATAATATATAAAATGTATAATGCATTATCTACCCAGAATACCTGAGTCCAGTTGCACCAACAATGATTTTATTCAACCAAAATTTACAGTGATAAAAACGAAAATTAAAACTCTCCTCTCGTAAACACTGCATGTGGTAAAGATATATACATATGCATACAAAAGACTTTACTTACAAAACAAGAGTCGTAATTAACATGCAAAATGTGACCGTTGATTACTACACATTGTTTCGCATCCTCTTTGAATCTAGTTTCAAGGAGATCTGCATGAGTGAGTTTAGTCAAAGAACCGTTATACCAGTTCTGTGCAAAATATCCTTCTATCTACTCCTAGTAACGAAATGTTAGAAATTAAATCATTATTTAAAATATTCAATTAACTTTCACTTTAGACTATATGTTCTTTCTTCTTCTTGTGTTGTTTTTTGTACACACTTGAATCATGTTTAAAAATAGTATATACTTTTGTTATTATTTAAACAAAATATATAGAAGTTATTACACTGATAAAGAGTATAGGTTATTATTAAATTGCTATATGTTCCAACCCTAATTCGATTAATATATAAGAGACCCACTCAAGAGCTCGCTCGCAGTGGTGAATGGCTCCAGCATGGATTAATAATCAAGGTTGAACGAATTAGCTACCGTAGATCTAATATAACGCTAGCTATGTACATCGATGTTAAGATCACATAATTAACGTGTTATAAAATAATTATTTGAATTAGAATTAGAGTACTGTATTAACATAATTTTATTTTATGAAACACTTCACGTTATAGGTATATCTTTGACTTTTTATTAGCGAATTCAATGTAATTTACTAATACAATATAACATGATAAAAAATCCTATTGCATATACATAGTATCAAGTCCTGATTGTGGTTTTGCTGTGAGTCACTAGCAGTTCTTTGGATCTGGACTGACTCGACCTAAACAGACGAACTCATGAGTAATATTTTATATAGAGAAGGTAAAAGTAAGTAGCAGCCTATTAGTGTCCCACTATTGGGCACAGGCCAATAAAGGAGAGAAATTTGTTTTAGACACTTACTCCTGCGACATGAAGATTTCCTCTCGATGTCTCTCTTCACTGAAAATCACAAGGATGGATTGAAAAGCATTTAAGCCCGTAAGTTTCATTTATATAAAGAGAAACTTAACGGTGCCCGCCTAGGATTCACGCCTCTTCGGAGTGGATTTTTAATACATATTTATGTCTATACAAATGACTGTCTACTAAACAAATGTGCTGTTTAATGTATAGACACTTATGTGTATTATTTCCATCCTTGACTAGACTAGATTGTTGAAACAGACTTTACTCATACTTCAGGTTACTAGAAGCTAATGCTATATCCTATACTATCTATATTTTAAAAGTTAACTGAAACCAATGATATATCTTAATTAATGGGTTGCCTGGTAGTTTCAACTTTACCACCTTATCGGTCTAGTAGTAAGACTGCTAGGCTACAGACAAAATGTCCTGGGTTCGAGAACCGGGTTGAGCCAATTCAAATCAGTTGGCGGTGTGCTCTACCCCCGTGCCGCGGAAAGCAAGATAAGCCGTCAGTCCTGCGCTCAATCTCACTCCGATCGTGTAGGATTCCCGTCACATCGGACTATGAGAGTGAAGGAATAAAAAGTGCACTTGTGTATTGCCCGCTAAGCCGCAGTGGAGCAGCCTGGTGGGTCTATACTCTAATAAACCTCACTCCTATGAGTGAGGGGGCCTGTGTCCAGCAGTGGGGCGTTAATGGGCTACTGCTTACTTTCCTTACTGGAAAAGACTACACGAAGTGGTAAAGCCAATCGTTCTTTTCTGTTATTTTATTTTTCCTTTACTATTAGCATAATTATTTTGATTTATAATATATTTTAAAGTACGTTGGTACTTCGATTTATAATATAGGTATCGACGCGTCTAACTTTACAATGTTTTCTCTATAATTAAACGACCCATTAAATGGAATAAACCGAAGCTTAGCTACTAGTAACTACTAGAAAATTTTTCATAGTGAAAAAATATTTAATAAATGCCGTTTGTTTGGCAAAAATAATAAATAGAACAATTTGATATACTAAAGCACTGTTTTCGTGTAATTGTGATTTGAATTTGCTCAAATATAAAAGGTTTCTAATCTTTTTTTCAGTCCAGCTTATCAGGAATCGCGCACGAGGGTTCCAAACGCCCCAAACACTGTAAGAGAAAGGTAAATTACTTAAATAATTATGTAAAAGGTAAATTAACCTTTTGTGATCCGACAGCTAAAAGGATAAAGGGACAGAGTAAAAATAACGACGACGTTCAAATTTAATTATCGTGCTGTGTTTAGGTTCTATACAAGATTAATCTAAAGAGGTGAATACGAGTATAGTGGTTTTCACTTGACCGAAAAATAGATTGTTTTACTATGCTGAACTAAATAAAGATGATATAGAGTGAAATTAACTAAAAGAGAAAAAATTATGTATTTATAAAATATATTAAAGTTTAGGTACTTTAGATACATTTGAATATACTAAATAAGACTTTATCAACTCTACCAGTAAAACAATAGAAATTACGTATCTACTTGTAATATTTATTTTCATGTATACTTCTATGAAATAATAAAAAAAAACCATTGGAACTTTTTAAATGGCTAGACTGATTTTAATAGGTCTTCCTATTATATATAGATATATTTAAACAGTTTTGATGACATACGTAGAAACTATTTTTGTGGTAAATAAATAAACGAAGGCTATCAACCAGTGATAAAATCTCTACAATTTAAAGTCATATTCTAGCCACCAAAATTGCAATAGCAAGCAATAACTATAAACTATAACATTCGATAACTATATAAATACCTAAGCAAATCTTGGGACTCCGCTCACTTAATTGCTATTAGATTGAGTTAACTGCCATTTCTAAAGATAATAAACGAAACGACTTAATCCCTTTGCCTATAAATGATTTGATTGAAAACCGTCATAAACAAATTGCTTAATTTATACATTGTAAGAAAATCGATTTCAATTAGAAACAAATTTTATTAGTAAGTGGATTAAGTAATCATTTTAATGCAATTATAATAATGTAACAATATCAAAATTCGCGCTAAAATTCCAAGGAAAATAATTATTTTTTTAATTTTTAAACGTTTGATCGCATAACTTTATAGAAATAAGACGATTAAGTGAATTAGTAACCTATTTGTTATCATAATGACCATCATGGTTAAGCTGTTATTATTAATCATCTGGCATACAAAGTGAAAGAAACTGAAAGATTTTTACACAACTTTTAATCGTTTTCAATAGGGTTATCACAAAACAACAATATAATGACATTACCACCACATTTAATGTTTTTTCAAAACTCAATATCCAAGCTGGTAATGCTTAGGATATCTTTTTTATTTTTGGTGACACGTTAGGGCTTTGACTGTAATCTTACATTATTTTTAGCTATGATACAGTTTAAATTGAAAACCTGGTATGAGGTAGTATAAATCTTATGGTTTCTACACAGCATCATACGGGTATGCTAATTTGTTTTAGTCGGAGGCACGCCTTTGTTGTTAAGGTGATAACCAAAGCCTGCCAGCAATACAAACAAGAACATTTGTCGTGCTGGAAATCGAACGCAGGACCTCTGGTGGAATACTCGTATCATTGCGCCAGCGAGTGAAACCTATAGCACAGTTGTCCGTTTATGGTTGAGATTACTACAAATCCAGCTACTTACTCTCTAATATAAATATACTAGATGAACCCGTGACTTCGTCTGCGTGTAATATTAATAGGCAAAATGTTTTACAAATAAGGAACACACCCGCACTGCACTTAGAGGGTGGAATTTGCTAAAATTTACTTTTGATAGTTTCTGTTATGTAAAAAAAAATTCTGACCAAGTTTTACACACCCTAAAAGATATTGATTGTAAATGTGAAGTTTGAATTTTTTTATGTGAATATTTTATTTTTTTATTATCACCCCTGCAACCCCCCTTGCGGGTGGCATTTCGTAAAATCCGTCCTTAGCTGAACTCTACTCGACAAAAGGAATATTCCTACCAAATTTCAAGTCTCTACGCCTTATGGATCCCGAGATATCGTGATGAGTCAGACACCTGGATATCTCTTTATATGTATAGATAGATTATAAGATGACAATTTCAAAAATGATGAAAATCTTTATGAAAGTGTCAGCTTACAAAATCATAATTTCGTTGCAACAGTTTTTCAGCGTAATTTACAAGGGATCTAAAAAGTAAGATCAGAAGTAAACTCTTTGAATACGCACATAAGTTTTCGCACTTTTTAATGTTTGTTTAATGTATATAGATGAAGACTGATGAAGACCCAAGCGGCCCTAGAGGAGATTGATTTTCTTTATGTTTGCTTTTCGCTTTCCCTGTTGTACCTACCTGTACAAAAAGTAAACATTGTGCAAAACATTTGTCCATTCCACACAATATTGGAACGTTTAAGATGTATGAGGCATACACTGAATTCGTCGTTAATTCGTACCAAAAAAATTCGATAACTTGGAAATTCGGAGCATATTTCATAGGATACCTTTCCTTCACAAGATAAATGAATAAATAATTAGGAATTAATGGTCCTGTTAACCTAAAAAAAACATTGATGTTTGTTTTACTCCAATAAAATTCCAGGAAAAACCTTTTAAGAATTCTTATCCTATGAGAAGAAAGAAAATATAAATTTTCTGTAAGAAAAACCTATTCATCAGTCATAAGAGAGATTATTTATACAAATGTAACAAAAAAACAAGGTAACTTTGGACTGGAGTGTCTTTGCAATTTGATCTACATTACAAAGACACTGCCTAGGTATTTTAATACTAGTTTTTGAATGTAATTCTGTAAAGGAATTCCAATAAACAACGTTTTGCTGTACAATGGCGACGAGGTTAGGTTAGGTGAATTATTTCCCAGCGAAAATCAAAACTAATCATACATTTTCAGAAGAGCTGTACAATACTCAGCAATGAAACGTTTTTATCTGCTTTGATGAATGTTATACAAACCAAAATCTTTAGTGATTCTGTAAAATTTCCTACGGCATTCTCAAAAAAAAATAGATTAAAACTTCACGATTTTTCATTATCATTAAATAGTACACCGATTTAAGTATCATTTGTTATCGAAATCTTGCATTTTCATTGGTAACAGTTTTAATTAAAGCATAATTTTGAATATAAACTCAATACTCTAAGAGGTAAAAACAAAAATGAGCAGACTTGCGAGCTGAAAAACTTAATAACGTTAAAATGGAATGTTTGATGTAAACGACCTTATAAAAGTTAATTAAATAATTTTCTTTATGGGGATACATTATCTTAAAATTTCTAATTATAGATTCTAAATAAATTCTGTTGAATTCGTTGTGTTATCCCCATTTGAGCTGACCTCTTCACATCTTTTTTGAAGTGAAACTTCTTTAGGCGCATGAAGGTACGGATAAGGTTTTACGGATGAAACGCGTGATTAGCGTCACGAAGATGTGCAGCGTTTTTTATGCTAATTCATTGAAAGTTAGGTAGTTTTAATATTTACAAGAAACATGTGGCATTTTAATTTTCCACTCGTCATTTCATAATTTAATTTACTATTTTTCATAAAATATTTCATAAATACCTTTTACTAAATTTTTTATTCAAAACCAAAATTTACTATTCGTCATTTGATATTTCAATAAATTAGTTGTATTAACTTTCGACACTTAATATTTTAATGACAATTAAATTCCTAATATATCTTTTTTTTTCCCTCCGTCTTAAGTCGCGGGAATCTTAAGTTCTAAATTTGTATAAATATAAATAAGACTTGAAAATTAGTTGCCAAAGAAGTTTCTCTTCTGACACATGTACTTTATACGCGCGCGTTTTGAATTTTTTTATCGGCCACTGGTTTTGCACTTGACTTTTATCACACCTGATGATGTAAGATTATATAGTCTAAGACAGAAGCGCACTAATTGGGTCCTTATTACACAGCATCGTACTGGAACACATATCTCTTTTCTTGTGGTACGTCTTTCTGGTAGCGTGGTAACTAGCAACAGCTGAGGTCTCTTTCCAATCCAGACCCAGACGAAATAAAAATACCCAATTTTCCTAATTCGCCCTACCGGGGATCGAACCCAGGAACTTTGGAAGCAAAGTGAGCATTCACACCACTGCGCCAGCCATTAAAATGATCCCGAAAGTAAATGGTGACACATTGTAAGATAGGTACTCTCTAATCTGGTAAGAGATATCTGGTAGGAGGTCTATCACATAATGTTAAATTGTGTAGGGCAGAAACTTACAACAGGTCCCATAATTTCGTAAATTTGTACTACCTGGAATCCAATCTGGGACCTAAGTTAGAGAAACGAGCAATAGCATCGTTACAGCAGTGAACTCATCAAAAAAATAGAAGCGTTACTAAACGTACACATTTAAAATTATTTTTGAAGTTAAACTTCAATACCCAAGCTTTACTTGGGCAGTAAGCTGGTGAATGCATGACGAGAGTGTTACGAAAAGTGCGAACGGAAGTTGCGAGGGAGATAGAGGGCGTTAGGGGACAGAAAGAGAATATGTACATACGGCAAACATAACCATTACCTCAAACAACGCCCGGCATGTGTTGCAATGCCACAAATGATCAACGTTTTATGAAGCAAAAGTTTTTTACGCATATTTGGCTTAGAATGATGGGGGGAGGCGAACAGATGGCGCACAAAATAAATGTAAAAATTTGTAAAAGGAGCATAAAGCATAGGGGCGTAGGGTTCTCTGTCAACATTGTCATTAATGGCATCGATAATTCAATTTCCATACTGTGGGCATTGGTGGGTAATGCTGGTGCTATGAAACACTTATTAATTCAATCACTTAATGTTCCCGATATCAATTTACACAAACTCATTAATAATAATAGCTAGGAACGCAACAGTAGTCGATCGCTCTGGCGGACCGTCACCAGAGAACCCGGGAGACACGCGCCGGATTGTCACTATTTACTCAGCCCCACGCCGATAGACAGATGGCGCCTGGGTTCCACAGACTATTGCACTCCGACATATATATAAATATAACCACGTATTACATCAGTCGTGTGGTCTAAAGCACACCCAGGTTTTTTAACTTATGTAATTTAAATAGAAAGCAAGAAACTCCAATTTTCCAAATCTCTAACTCAAATATTTTCCCCAAAAGAAAATAATTCCTATTGCCTACATAAATTTACCTTATAAAGAAGCACCGTTAACTATTCAATTATGAAAATTGCTCGTTGTTTACTGTTACAATATATTTACGTAAAACGAGATAACATTTTTTCTTACCTGTAATAAATATAAGAAAGCCTTTTATACGCTAATGTTGTTATTAGGACTTACTTTACTAGATTATACTTTTGAGACAGTTTGAATGATTTTAAAAATGAATATTATATTAATATACTCGTATATTTTATATTTATTTTCTTACTGTTGTTAAGATTAAATGGAATGCTCACTACACCAACGTTTCGATCCTAAAGGAGCCAAAGATAAGGCAAAGACTTTCGTCGACTGTGCTTATACGATGATATTCTAAAAATTGTTGGTCACATCACCAGGAATGAAAGCTCCTTGGAACGTTTGATGATTCAGGGAAAGATAGAGGGTCTACGTTCTCGCAGCTGGTCACCCACAAGATGGACAGACTTCATAAAAAGGTCCACAAAGTACTCATTGATAGAGATGCCACCAATGAAGAGAGATGGAGGAATCTAAAAGCTGACACCTCCACAGATATAATATCCATCGACGACCACTCCATTAGGAGTGCACGACTAAGAAGAAGAATTTCTTATAAAAACGTAATGAAACAAATACTATTTTGATCCAGCATTTAAAACAAAAATATAATATATATAGTCGCTTTTAATAGCTAACTAACAAAACTCACCTACCCTTTTCAAAAGTTTACTCTTTTTAAAGTTTTCGTTATCGCAATAACAGCTAAAATACCTTCACCCCAAAAACATAAATCCGAACTGCCAGCGACACTCTTGTCTTTTTTAAGCTTTTCTTATTAACTTGTTTAAAACATCTTTGTTCTAGCTTTCTTTGTTAAATAATCATATGGAAGTTAAACTTTCTTTTGTCGTATTGAATGAGATTGCGCTGAAACGCTAGGCATTGTAATGCTCGTACGAATTAAGTTGGCTTTTATCGACTAAGGAAGCGAGAAAGTTATAGTCGACACGTTATTGCTATATTTTCATTCATTACTTTATATGATATCATACAAAATCATAATTATATATAAATGTTACTAATTTAGCAGAACTAAATTTAAACAAATTCAGTATGGTTTTCAATCCCAGATTCTTTATAATAAAATTAACAGTAAATTTAAAATATACTCAATGAAGCGGACGGAATTGAAACGATTAATAACACAATTTTTATTTACATTAAATTACAATGAAACGGAACACCTATTAGTAACGGCGATTTAGTATAGAAGAAAAGTTGGTATTAAATATATATGTCCTATAAAGATACAACTTTCAGCCAGGCAAATATAAACTTACACATAAACACATACCCACACACACACACACCCACATATCAATATACACTTATAAATACCCGTACACAGAAATTGCGAATAGTAGTAAATAGTATTAACTTCTAATTGAAATTCAACGACTATTGACATTCGTAGGGCCAATGCAGAATTCCACTGATCCTACATATATTCTTTGGTTATTATATGGTTGGCTGGTGCTGATTACGAAAAGGTAAGGTGGTCTGTCTACACTTTCTTTAACACCTTTGACTTCTAGAAACTTATATTGCCAATACACATAAAGAATAACTAGTATGTCCACAAATTGCAACATGCTTAAGCCACTTCTCTAATTATATTTTGGTACAAAATATCATGAAAACGAATGTCGAAATAATTTCACGCCCTACATAACTTATTACCATCTTTCATAATCCGCACATAAATTGGACGTAACGTGAAAAATTCGCATTAACTTCACCCCATTTCTCGGTTATATATAAAATTATGCAAACTTTCATGCAAACGTTAATATTCGCTATGAATATGCATTTCATGTAACTACGAGTACAGAAAGTGTAAATATGGCCAAAGTCAAGTTAACAAAATGAACGCAGAATTAGTCTTTTTAATATTCGCAACTACTTGTACTCTGTAATATTTGAATAGGAATTCCGTATTATTGCTGCCTCTGCCTCATTGGTATAGTTGTTAGCATGTTCGACTACAGACTTGAGGTCCTGTGTTCGAGTCCCAGGTCGGGCCAATTTGAAAATATACATTGAGTTTTCTATTAAGATTTTCTCAATATTTGCCCGAACTTGGGAATTTGGTGGTGTGCTCCACCCCCGTGCCTCGGAGAGCACTTTAAGCCGTCGTCCTGCGCCTGATCTCTCTCCGGTCGTGACGGATTTTTGTCACATCGGACTATGAGAGTGAAGGAATAGGGAGTACACTTGTGTACTATGCCTGCCAATCCGCGGTGGAGCAGCGTAGTGGATCTATGCTCTAAAAACCCTCTCTCTTATGAGTGAAGAGGCCTATGCCCAGCAGTGGAACGTTAATGGGCTGCTACTTACCTTTACTATATATAGCTTCATTTAATAAAATTTCTCCAACGACACTTTTAGCTGAAACAAACCAAGCAATTTAGCTATTCATTTATTGTACAAATGTACACTATGCGAAATCGAGAAGATTTTAGAAGATTACTTTTAACAGACATTTATATTTTGTTAAGTTTTATTTTCTCCTAATAGTCTTAAATTTAGTTATTGAAAAAACTGCTTTTTTATTATCTACGTTGCAATCCTATTACTGAAAGTCCTATTATGGTTTATCTGTTTCAGAAAAAAGACAGATAGGTTAAGCTTATTAAAACGGTTTCTCTTCAAATTAAAGATTAGAACACAATAAAAATTACATACACTTATGTACGTATTTAGTTCTCAGTATTTTAGAATAATGTACAACTGTTTGGCGCCCCCATTACTCAACTCACATGCTAAGAATTGAGCGAGTCCAAAAACGCTTTCTCTGACATATTCCCTTTTCAACTGGGGAAACTAGAAGGCTCAGAAGTTACGATTCGCGACTGAAATTATAATAAAATAAAATTCTTTTAATAAAATTCATTAGAAACCCGCAGAAAGAAACTAGACCTCATATTTTATATAAGACTGTTTAACAACAAAATGCCCTGTCCAAAACTATTAAGCCACTTTAATTTGAACATCCCGCGTAAATATCCGAGAAATCGAATAAATTTATTGTCATTTCCACGCCAATTTACTGTTTTTGGTGCAAATTCTCCGGTGCTTAGAATTTGTAATTTATATAATAAATGTAAAGATTTAGATATGTGTAATAATACTCAACCTACTTTTTTTAAATCAATTGTTAGATATATATAATTTATAATTATTATTCTATATTCTGTGTTTTCTTATATTTATAGTATATATAAATTAGCTGTAAGGTAATTAGATTTAGTACATTTAAATTCTTAAGATTTACGTACAAGTTTTAGCCATAAATTTTTAGTTGTTAAATAAGCTTGCATGTGGTGCTTACCTTTAAGTATCTTTGCATTTAGAGTAAGTACTTCTTATAATCTCCTCTTAATACAAATGTATTTAATGTAAAAGCTGTTGGTGAGCCAAAAATAGTTGAAAAAAAATTCCCAAATCCATTGCAACTTTAATAAACTGTATTGCGTGAATAAGGCAATATAAAAAAAAATGTATTCAGTTAGATACTGTACGTATGGTTTCACAGTTCTTTAACAATATGATTTTTTTTAAAGAAAAACACTTGATTGTCGTTTCGCGTGCTTTCACGCAATAAGATGATATTGTGCTAACAAAAACGATACAGATGCTGCATGCATATAAATTATAAGAACTAAGTCCTATTGTGGTTTGACCCGTCATCGTAACCCAGACCTTTGCTTCTTTAAAATTGACAAATCATACAATAACTTTTATGTATAAAGAAACATAGCCAATTTCTTCTTAAAACTATCATCTATTAAGTTTCATTAAGTATTAACTTATATATTCATCTATCTAACGTTTCTAAATGTATTTAAACTTGTGTAAACAAAAAGGAATTTTACTAACAATTAAAAACAGGAAATTAAAATACAGCAACAGACCCAAACGCAAATTATATCGTGTATGTAAGCAGAAACTCAGTAAGTTGCACAAAGAAAATAAAGTCGTTAAAAATATGATTTTCATTTGTAACGTCGTATATTTCTGTCCCAAATATAGATAGTTTGTATAGCCCATGTTTGTTAGACAGGTGGGTCGCAATTAGTTCGATAAATATTATGACAACTAACCTTCAACCTGTACATAATATGTGTTCCAATTACGCGAAATAGGTGCAGACAATTACAGACAACCACTGATTCAATCAACGTAGTTTTATGTAGATTAAGATTATGTTATCGTAATACATTCTGTTTATTTCAATATTGTCATTAATATAACGAAAGCTGTTTACAATTTAAAAGAATAATTATAAAACAGAATGTTCCAAGCGTATTTTGCGATCGTGAATATGGAAGAAATCCATTCCTAGTGAGCGTCAAAGTATTTATTAATTGACTTGAGATTTAGTAGTTTTACTAAATCTGAAATCAACTAGGAGAAGAATTTTAGACACCTCATGATGAGTGAATAAGTAATCATTTATTGAATACATACTGGTTAGCTTTTTTTATTATTTTTTATGGCCTTTAATTTAATATTAGAGCGCATGACTTCAGCTGTTATTTGTTGATGCAGTAAGTTTCATGATTCACTATTGTTGTAATTTATATAAATGAGTATGTTGGTTTATTTTTGGTTTTTATTTTTATTTAGGCTTTTAATTTAATATTAAATTTCGCTTTATCGATTATAAAGAATTTAAGGTTTGTGTAGAATAGATGGTTGCTTTTTGATCATAAAACGTTTATTGGAATGCAATGCAGAAGCTAAGAATTGTGTATTGTGAAAGCAAAGTAAAAGCATTATGTAAATGAATGAATGTTCTATAAACAAACTAGTCTAATAATATACACAAAAACTATCTTCGCATTATTTCCTTTTCAATGATACAGGCTTAGAACACTTCGGTTAGATGGTTTCAAAATATATAACGGATATAATATTGGAATTTCATCTACAATCTATTACAGTACAGTAGCTTGTATTAAAGAGAGGATATTAAGTCGGAGATATCATATTGGACAAAATATACTCAGTCAAAAGTGCACTCTATATTCTTCCAGACAGAATAAATATAGCACGAGTGTTTGATATAATGTAGTGTTGCAAACCATTCCGGGCGTTAGGAAACTTTATGATCTTTTTATAGCTACTTACACGACATTTTCTGACTTAGTAACCGCAATGAACAGAAAACGACGGTGAAGATAAATAAAATGTTTTTTTATAAATCCATTGCATGCACCGTTCAATCCAATTCAAATTTCATACAGATACAAACACAGTTGTAGCAAATTGACAAGAGCTTGATTGCATATTATATGTTATATCCTTTAGTTGGACTATTTAAGCTAATTACCTATTGTTAGGCTAAATTAACAGGATTTTTTGGACTTAAAGATAATTTAATAAAATCAATTGATAAAAATAATACCAATGAAAAAATCGACAACATACTATCTAAACAATTTTATTAGCGTTAAGTTAAATATTACTACGTTCCGTAAAGTACTCATTATGCTAAAATATTGTATTACAAGGGACGGATAGATAACATAGCTTCTGAAATAATAATACGAATAATATTTAGTTGTAAAATGGGTCGACACTCGAAACCCGAAGTGTTCATTTAGAACAATATTGAAATTCAGAGAAACCCAAGTTGAATAGGCAGCGGTAGGGTTCTGTTAAAACATTTAATATTATATACTGAATCAAACTGGTTATAATATCGCCTGCTGGTAGCCATTAGCTCTCTGTGTATCAATAGACTGTAGTTAGGAATCAAGTGTTATTATCAGAGAGGTGTTAGCGGTTGACTATGATATTATTATTATACCAAAGCCCTAAACTGTTAAGTACCCCGGCAAAAATAAATATCCGAAGATTTTGACGGCCTCGTTCGTGTAATACTGCGAGCACTTGCTTCATTAGTCTGGTCACTGGAGGCAGGAAAATTTATGAAATAGCATTTTCAAAGTTGTCGGCGTTTGGAATGGTTGAAGACTTCGTCCGTGGCTAGTTACCAGCCTACCAAACAAAAAAGCGATCCGGCACGATGCTGTGTGAAAACATGATGAGAAAATACCCTCTTAGCATTTAGTTTCCCTCTCAGGTTAACGCACTGCCATCACCAAATGCATTATCACTAACCATGAGGCAAAATCACAGTTAAACGTTAACCTGACAGTAATAAAAAACTGCGTGCGTACAAAGTACACATGTCAGAAGTGAAACTTCTTTGACAAACTAACTTTTAAGTCTTGTTTATATTTATACAAATCTAAAATCTTAGATTTCCGTGACTTAGAGGGAGAGAAAAGGGCAAATATGTTAGGAGTGGCAAATTAAAATGCCACGTGTTTCTTGTAAATATTAAAACTACTTAACTTTCAAACGAATTACCATAAATAATAATAACGCTGCATATTTTCGTGATGCCAATCATGCGTTTCATCCGTAAACATTTTACCCTCATGCGCCTAAAGAAGTTTCACTTCAAAAAGGCTTAGGAAGCTCTTTTAAGTCGTTAAATCTCTCTGTAATGAATCTACACCGGTTCCAAAAGCTGATTGTAAAGAGAAAATACTGACAAGATGTTCAGTACTCTTTTCAAAATACTGGCATTTTACATATAAAATGATTAAACTTAAATAAATGAGATTGGATTCAAAACTAAGTGTATTTGTCGTTATATTGTTCCTCAACTGTAACTTACTCAATTGTTTAATGTTTTTTTACACAACGTCAGCATAAAATATTTTGAATGAATGTACATATTTGCTGGTAGAGTGTTTAATACATTATATATTAGCTCTATCAGGAATAGAGAACCCTGGATGTCCGGTAGGAAAACGTGCAATGACCACATTCAAATAATTCGAAAACCGATAAAATGATTTTATCACACGCTTGCTTCTCACTTATCTTATAAACGGTTGAAACAACCAAGTATAATCAAGCTATAATTTATATAAGTTATACGTGATAAATGTTTAAATGAAGAGAATAATTATGAATGAATGGTTACAAATTAAAAAAAAAACCATTTTTCTCAACTTTGTCACGTGCTAAGCCGCTACCTGTCATTGACAATGATATTTATTGTTACCACGTGACCTGGCTGACCCATTTAGATTTTAATTTTTCTTAAAAAGTAATCCAATAGTCTTTGAATAATCGCAAAAATATTATTGTACTTTAAAAATCACATCTTATAAGTACAAAAATTTAAACACATTGACAATAAAATACACACATTTTTGAAAAGAAATTTTGGCCTCCAATTGGTCTCCATATAATTGTACCGCATTTTATCTTGCAGTTCTGCGCTTTTTTAAAAACGTACTACGAGACGACTCATAATATCTTTAAACAATAACTTACCATATTTTGCAAATTATATGCATATTACTTGTACACGACACAAAGTATTATAAATTTTACCAATTAATAAACACATATTTCCGAATTTTTCGTGTCTATCCGTTTGTGCAAGATAATGATTGAAACGACGCTCTATTTTAATGAGTATACAATATGTTATATATTATATATTAACATTTTGTTATATATTAACTGTCGCATTTTAATTTAGTTGATGCGGTAAAAGTTTACAGTAGGTAGGTAGTTAGCATTAACTAAAACTGTTTGCAGTAGATAGGTAGGCTAGCGGGTCGTAGGTCTACGGATTACACAGCACGAGGAGTCTTAAGGGCTCAGTCTTCACTGCCCTGTCTAGTCCGTGGTGCAGCTCCCGTCGGCGGCAGGTTCTAGGTAGCTGGACAGCACTCGTGGCAGACGGCCGTGCAGCTCCCGTAGAAGATTAGGCGCTCGCTCCGTGTTAGGTATAGGAGGAGTAGGAGTCGGAAGAACCCTGGAAGTCGTCGAAAGTGGGCGTTTTAGACTTTGTCCGCTTTCAATAGTTGGCCCGCAACATTGATTTTCGGCTTCGATTTAATGCTGGTCGCGAAATATTTAGTGGTGATTCACAGCATCAAATAGCTATCAATGGTGCGACCATCAATGACTTTTTACAAGAAAATATAAGATTAAGATTAACAATTATAAGTACCCACTATAGTTTAAGATTGAGTAGGTTGAGTAGAACAAATTACATTTATGTTTCTAAACAAGTAAATAATGATTAAATATGTTAGCGATATTAATTTAAGGACATATAATAGGGTATATAAACTAAAAGTACAAGTAAATCTATATAATTCCAACACTCACCCTATATTGGGGTAATCCTTCCGTTTTTTTAATAAAACACTATAAACTCACGGTCTATAACGTTTAACAATTACGTTAATCAGGTTAAGCAGCAAGGATGGCTTAAGATTTCACTTTAACGATAATTTGAAATAAAAGTATGTAGATCGTGCGTGAGCGACGGTGATCGAAAAAGAAAAGGATTCCTCTCTTCGTTCCGTTCCTGCCGGTTACTGCGTAACGTTTCTTAGATACAAATAATAATCAATATTTAAAGATGAATGAATTTAAATTTTTATGTATATAGTTTTAATCAATATATTTTAATTTTTTTTAATAATAATTAAGTATTAGTTGGTAATCGTTAAGTTACTTCAAATTACTTATATGTTGTTACTGCGGAGCTTAACTAGATGGCGCCAGACGTTACATAACTTGTGACGACAATGGCTAACTTCACTGTTAATGGCTAAAAATGAATTAATAATTAGAAAAATATGAAAAAATGACACACTGACAATAACAAGAAAACGTTAAGAACAATGGAAGTTCATATCATGGAGAATTTAAAATCTGCAAGTGAATAGGAAACAACGAAATAAATGAAGAAGTCCTGTGCTGAAGTTGGATACTGCCTTTAATTTTTGCTTCGAATTTTATAAACGGGAATAAATTGCGTAAAGTTAGTGTACAAGTGTTATATGAACAAGGATTTATGTAAACAAGCCGTGTATTAATAAGGACATATACGGTCTTTTGCCATGCACAACGTGGATGTAATCTTTGTTTAGGCACGTGTTTAATTGGATCGTACCATTGGACTTATAATTTCGGATTCGAGGTATATTTATTTGTTAAATACGACAATCAATAAACCGGTCACAAAGAAAATAAATCTTTATATGTACGCAGAAACGGCTGAATTTCTTATACAGCCTTGTTTTCAATTTTCATCCCAGTCTCCTTAATCTGTGTTGACCTTTCGTAATTATTTCTACGTGTCAGATATTAGGTGTAATGACACAATTTGGCGTACTAGTTTCAAAATGTATTTGCGAGATTAGATGTCAATCCAATTAATTTATTTATATATCCAGTATAAACAGATGTTCATTTATATTTTCAGAATACAATAAGTGCATGAAGTCATATTTAAGTGTCATATTTAAGTAGCCGTGTGTATATATCGTTACAATAGATTGATTTTAGGTTAATATATTTTTGTTGAACAAAAAAAATAACAAATTATATTAAACTTAGCGATAAATAAAATTCAAAACTAAGATGTCCTTTTTGCAAAAGCCTATTCTGCCAAGGTTTAGATATAGGAAGCTTTTAAAGAAGAAATTGCAAGTATAAATAAACATAAACAGTTGAATAAAACTCAAAACTGCTCCGAATCAAGGATATCAAACAAAATTTAACAAAGTGTTATCTAAGAATAGGAGTTTAGAATTTCTTTTAATTCCTAAAGACCGACTTATTTGCTGTCGTCGTCGTCGTCGTCGCTTCAACCGATGGACGTCCACTGCTGGACATAGGTCTCACGTAATGACATCCACAAGGCCCGATCTTGTGCCGCCTGGCTCCAGCGACTACCGGCGACCCTCTTTATGTCATCGGTCCACCGAGCGATAGCCGTCGCCGGTAGGGTCGCCGTTAGTGTAGAGAGACCTCCCACAAGATGTTGTGGGGGGTCTCCCTACACTGCGCCGCCCGGTGCGGGGTCGCCACTCCAGCACCTTCGGGCCCCAACGTCCATCGGTCCGTCGGACTATGTGCCCCGCCCATTGCCACTTCAGGTTCGCGATTCGTAGGGCTATGTCGGTGACTTTGGTTCTGCTACGGATCTCCTCATTTCTGATTTGATCACGTAGAGAAATTCCGAGCATAGCCCTCTCCATCGCACGCTGAGCGACTCTGAGCTTTCGTATGAGGCCCATAGTCAGCGACCACGTTTCGGAGCCGTAGGTCATCACTGGCAACACGCACTGTTCGAAGAGCTTTGTCTTCAAGCACTGAGGAGTATCGGACGAAAATATCTGGCGTAGTTTCCCGAACGCTGCCCAACCGAGTTGGATTCGGCGGTTGACCTCTTTCTCGAAATTGGACCTACCTAGCTGGACAATGTGTCCCAGGTATGTATATTCGTCTACAATTTCGAGTGCTGAGTTCTCAACGATGACTGGGTGGAGCGGAACATGGATATTGGACATAACTTTCGTCTTATCCATGTTCATTTTTAGGCCCACCTGTCGAGAAGCTCTGCTGAGGTCATCGAGCATTGCATTGAGATCTTCCAGAGTCTCTGCCATAATGACCACGTCGTCGGCAAACCGTAGATGAGTGATGTACTCGCCGTTGATGTTGATGCCCAGTCCGTTCCACTCCATAAGCTTAAACAGGTCCTCCAACGCCGCAGTAAAGAGCTTCGGGGAGATAACATCTCCCTGTCGCACTCCACGCTGCAGTTGGATAGACTCTGTGCTTTGGTCCTGTATACGGACTGACATGGTGGCGTTTTCGTACAAACACTTCAACACGTGTATGTACCGGTGGTCAATTCGGCATCTCTGCAAAGATCTCAACACGGCCCATGTTTCCACCGAATCGAAGGCTTTCTCATAGTCCACGAACGCCAAGCAAAGTGGCCGATTATACTCCTCGGTCTTCTGTATAATCTGCCGCAGCGTAAAGATGTGGTCTATGGTACTAAAGCCTTTTCGGAATCCGGCTTGTTCGGGAGGCTGGAAGTCGTCAAACTTGCGAGCGAGACGATTCGTAATGACCCTCGAGAACAGTTTATAGACATGACTTAGCAGCGCAATAGGTCTATAGTTCTTCAATAAGGTGTTGTCACCTTTCTTGAAGAACAGAACTACCACGCTCCTATGCCATGCCTTTGGCACCGTGCCTTCCAGGATGACGGAATTGAACATTCGCTGAAGGACTTTAAGAATGGGTTTTCCACCCGCCTTCAGGAGTTCCGCTGTGATTCCGTCATCACCCGGTGCCTTGCCGTTCTTCATCTGTTTGAGAGCCATACTAATCTCGTACAAGCTGACGTCCGGGATATCTTCGGTATAATGCCGGGTCAGTTTGGCACGGGGATCTTTAGCCAAACTATCAATAGGCTTGCAAGTCGATGTGTACAACTGTCCATAGAAACTCTCAACCTCCCTCCGAATCTCAGGTCCAGATGCAATGAGTTCGCCGTTATGGGTCTTCAGCCGCGTCAACTGGCTCTGACCGATAGACAAATCTTTTGCGAACACTTTAGTGCCTTTGTTGCGTTCGATGGTATCTCGTATACGCTCGGCATTAAAGTGTCGCACATCACGCTTTTGCGATTTAGAGATCTGTCTATTGATCTGCCGATATGCGGACGCGTCTGCTGTAGACTGCAAGCTCATTGCATGTCTCTGTTCCATGAGATTAAGAGTATGGTCTGAGAATCTCTTGGTTTGCTTTTTACGGGGTTTATAAAATTTCATCCCAACCGTATGGACAGTTTCCACTAGCCTATCGTTTAGCTCGTCCACAGATTCGCAATCCTCGAGGCAGGCGAAGCGGTTTTGCAGCTCTAGTTGAAAGCTCTCGGGGTTTTGGATATGCGCGCGAGTGGGTCGGAGCGTAGACTTCACCAGTCTGAACCGCTCTCGGTGTACGTTGATATTCAATGTGCCTCTTACCATACGGTGATCGCTCCCAGTTTTCACTTGATTGATCACAGAGACATCATTGAATATGTTCCGTTTCGTAGACATGATGAAGTCTATCTCATTTCTCGTGAAACCATCGGGACTCAGCCAACTCCATTTTCGGAGCGGCTGTTTCTTGAAAAAGGAGATCATCATGTAGAGTCCTTCCTTTTCCATGAAATCAGCTAGCATCTGTCCTCTCTGGTTCCGTTGCCCATAGCCATATTGCACCACTCTCAACTCTGCCCCACTTCGTTCGCCGAGTTTTGCGTTAAAATCTCCCATCACAATATTGTAGAATGTCCCAGAGGTATGCATGGCCCTGGATATGTCCTCATACATAACCTCTACATCCTCATCCAGATGTGATGATGTGGGTGCGTAGACCTGGATGACCTTCAGCGAATACCGTTTGGTGATTCTGACTATCAGGTACGCTACCCTGTTGGATACGCCGTTAATTTCTACAATGCTGTTGACGAGGGATTTGTGGATAAGGAATCCGACACCACCTTGAGACTGAACTTCACCTTCCCGGTAGTAAAACAAGTTACCGGATTCGAGGATTATCGTGTCCTCCCCCTCTCTACGGACTTCGGACAATCCTATAATATCCCAGTGTAACTTGTTTACTGCTTCTTCCAGTTCGAAGATCTTTTCGTCGGTCCTCAAAGTGCGTGCGTTGTATGTTGCCAGGTCAAGTCGTCGGGGTTGGCAGCGGAATCTCTTCCGGAGATTCTTAGCACCCCCTGCCCCGCCGTTACCGTAACCGCTGCCAGAGCTAGGAATAGCGGGGCTGCCGGGGACTGGGGGCCGTTGCTGCCTTGTTTTGGTCATTTGTGGTTTCTGCCGATAATCACCACGCTTGGCAGGCGGGTTGGTGATCGCAGTACTGACCTTCTCGCACCGATAACGCTGCTGCCCGTTATCAGTCTGTGGCATTTAGGTCAGCTATAAAGAATGGTTATATTGCCATTTATCGGTCGCCAGAGCCTCGTCGGTAGGAGCAGGGTGCACCGCGTCCAGGTGAGGTTGGCGTTTGAAGAAACAGACTGGGACGCGTTTCCCCCTTACACCCCCTTATTTGCTGTATTTTAATTATAATTTTTGGATCTATGTGCGTCTAGGAATAGACACGTGAACCTGGTAATCGATTTATATTGTGGTTGACTTTATTTGTATAATCTGTATGTACACATTGGCTGATGAAAATGTTCGAGGGACTTTAATAAAAAATTTAAGAATCCTTTGGAAAAAAGTAACAACAAGAAAACTATTACGATTCTAAATAAAACTAAAATGAAAACTAATTGTAAATTTGCGTTCTATTTCATTCTATGATACTTTATTTTATATCTTTATTGCTCCTTGAAGGAATCCAATTATTATTGGCGATGACATTAGACGTCGACGCCATTTTGAATATGGAAGAAGCCAAATCCGCAGAGCATAATACTAATGTAAATATTTACTCACGTTTACGTCACTATCCATATTTTTTTAATATCTTATTTAAATTAAAAATAACGCATAACAACTCATTGAACTGAGCATCCTCAAAAGAAGGATTCCCTTTGGGGCTACAGTGAAGAGTCGCATTGCGTTACGTCTTAGTCATACCATACCTAATAAAGTTTTATTAGGTTATTTTCGGTATAAGTTTAATGAACTCTTTCCTCACTGTGGGATGAAAAGTACGCTTTTCGGTCCTTGTATGCCGAACCAAAGTGCCTCATGTTCTCCCGGTTAGATAACACTGTCGCGTATGCGCCTAAACCAATTTTCCTTCCGGTAACCTAGGAACGACTTATCGAGGTATCAAAGGCTGCGTAAAATACGAAACGACATTGAATTTTTTTATTAGTAACTGGAAAGTCAACTCGAAGAACTTTTCCTCTCAAGGTAAAAAAAACCACGAGATAAAACCGAGATTTCACATAATTTCACGGGTAAGAATACCCTTTCTTTCTTTTCTGTGATAAAAAACATTATGAAACACAAATCTCTTTGTTTTGGCGATATGTCTTTTGCTAAATGTGGGTGTGGGTGGGTGGTAAATAGTACCAGCCGAATCCTCCCACCAGTCCAGATTCAGACACATTAGAATTTCCTAAATTCACTCTACCGAGGATCAAATGCGGGACCTCGGCTAGTAAAACTCGCACTACTGTGCCAGAGAAGCTATTGCAGTGGTAGGATTATTAACAGACCGGTAACAAGCAACGTGTGAAGTGCATGTACACGCTTTTCAAGAATTTTTCAACAGGAATTTTTCTATTATTGCAATATTTTAAATATGTAATTATTAATTATTTTACAAATTATACTTATGGCAGAAATTTTAATCCCATAATAACAACAGCTACCTTACTTTCCCGTTAGACCACAAAATACATACAGTAATTAAAACTTGTCGAGCGACATGTAAAATCATAATGGTAAATGATGAAACATGACCTACATACCGCGTCTCTCATTTTCCGCATGTAAATTAGACTTCATGGAAAAAATGCCATCAAGTTCGCACCATTTATCTGTTAGATAAAAATTATGCAGACTTGCTTTTAACACGAAACATGAATATACAAATAATGATCCATACCGTATAATTATATAATTACAGCGTAAATTTATCATACTAACATTTTCTTTCATTACTAATATCTTTCTCGCTTTTACTAACCTAAGGTTAGTTGTTTTATATATCTAAACTAATATTGTAAAGAGAAACATTTGTGTGTTTGTATGTATGCATGTTTGTAATGTTTTCACAAGAATATTTTCAAAAAAAATTCACCAAGAGAAAGCTGCATTTTCAACTGAATGACATAGCTTATATTACTTTCTCAAAAAAAATAGGGATCCCTAATAAAAATGCATTAATGTAATCCAAGGTGTGAAACAATTAATCACTAAAAATCTTTCATCGCGTTCGTTGCGGAAACTACTGATGATACAACAAAAGGAAGTCAGTTAAAAAAGTGGAACGCATAGACTAAACATAGAGTTATGCAGATTTTACCTAAGCTTCTTAATTATACAGAATACTTTCGTCATTAATTAAAAAAAATCAAAGTATGCATTTAATATGACTAAAAAACAAAGTTATTACGAATGTATTTATTATAACAAATACATCAATTTATCACTTTGTAGAACACAAGCTTAGTTCCACTGGTAATATGTTGGGTAAAATTAATCTGGTGGAATTAAGCCTTCGGCAATCATTCTCTGCCGTTTTGCCTCCTCTCTAGCCCGCTTCTCAGCCTCTTTTCTCTCCTGTTCCTCACGCTCTTCTTGCGCCTTCTTCATAGCCATTTCTGCTAACGTCTTTTGATCTAATTTGAAGAAATTGATTGGCTCTTTAGTATACCTCTCATCCTTCGCATTCATATTTTCAATAAATTTAACATAATTAAACGTTCCATCTTCAATATTAAGTGTTTTGTCTTTAATTGCTAATTTTATCCAATCAGCAAACTCTATATCTGATAAAGGCTCTCCCCATTTCATAAGTTCTTCGCGTAGAAGTTCAAAATCCACTATTCCAGTTTCTTGATCATCATGACCCACAGCTTCAAATGCTTTTGTTACAACAACCTCGAAGTCATCACCCCAGTTCATCTTAGCTTCAATCATAAAAAGCCATTCATGATATTCCACAGTATCGACGAATTCATCTTCGAGAAACAGTTTAAAAAGCTCCTTTATCTGCGCTCCTTTGGGATTGAATCCTAATTTTCTTAACATTAATGGTATCGCCTCCAATTTAACCTAATTTATTAAAACATTATTAAGAGAACTACGGATCTGAACATTATTAAGGGAATTACTGATCTGATGTGACTTATGATCTCAAGAAATATTTTTCTTTTGTTTTAAAATTAGCGCAAATTGTCGGAGGTAATGTTTTAGTTTAAATTGCTAATAAAAAGAATAACATTAGCATCTGCAAAGTGACTAATTCTTTCAGTAATTACTAGAAATTATATTTTTACGTCATTAGAAATTAATGTAAGACTAAGCGACCGTGAGGATACTCGGATTTAGCATATTTACTACCTAAAACTAAGTTAATCTAAATGATAGGCTTTTTTACTGTATAGATTTATGTATCTTTAGTTTCACTATAATTCATATAAAATATTTAATATTTAATACCTTGTCTATGTTTTCCTCGTCATGAGCTTTATATAATTCCTTAAACTTTGCTAAATCGTCTGGACTAAAACAGGCTGGTGGTGGTGGAGGTTTCTTCGGCTTCGGTGGTGGACCCATCATTGCTTTTGCAGCTGCTCCTGCAGGTGGCTCCTTACCTTTACCTTTCTTGGGTGGCATGATGACATATAAATACTCTTACTGTGTTAAAATTTATAAAAAAAATTACTCATTTTATGGATATCTTTAGAATATTTTTGAATTACATATCTTCTATTGCTTATAAAATCCTGAAAGGGTGTAAAAAACTCGAAACACAAGAAAAGCAGAAAGAGGAACAGAGAGTTCATTTAATTCAACATTTTGACGTATTTGACAAAATTCAATATGTTAAAAAGTAGCAAGGGTAATTCATTACGTACTCTTTGGTAATAAAATCGCAATCAAACTTTCCATGATTTTTCCACCAAATGTGTATATAATGCATTCATACCAAATGTAATGTTGTTTGTTTACTTTACCCTAATGATCATGTAATACTTGCATCATCCGCTAATGAACTACAGGAGCTGGTAAGTATTATGAATGAAACTTTGAAAGGTAAAGAAATGGAAGTGAATTTAAACAAAACGAAAGTTAGGCTTTTTGAAAGCGATGAAACTATGATGAATATGCAATATTTTGGTAGATGGGGAACAAGTGGAAGAAGTGAAAGAATTTATATACTTTGGATCTAAATTTACAAATGATGGAACATGTGAAAGTGATACTGAAAGGAGAGTGAATGCAAGGAATATGGTAAATGGTGCTCTGCACGCCTTTATGAATAGCCAGATGGTGTCTCAAAGGGCCAGACTGGCTGTACATGCAGGAGTGTTGGTGCCTATACTTATGTATGGTAGTGAAAGTTGGATATGGCAGAAGAATCACCAAAGTAAAATAAATGCGGCAGAGATGCGAGCGTTGAGAAGTATGAGAGGATTAAAACTGCGTGACAGTTGAAGTATAAAAGAAAACGTAATGACTAAAATTGAGAAAGGTATTTAGGTATTGGGCGTGTAGATAGAATGGCTATAGAAGACCAAGGCGAACGTTCCTGGTCCATATCCAAGACATTTTAAATAAGGGCCAGGTCAAGAGAATGAAAGAAGCTAAGGAGATATGCAAGGATCGTGGCAAGTGGAAGAACGTGGTCTCTGTCTACCCCTACGAAAATGAGGCGTGATGCTATGTATGTATAGATACTTTCTGAACGTTAAACTAACTGATACTAATAATTGGTTCTTGCAAAAGTTCCAGAATTCCTTCCAACTTTGAATCACCGAACGCGATACCCCGACCTAACATCCATATGTTTATGCTCAGATTTATTTATTTATAATCATTATTGCACAAAGTGCAAACGGCGGGCTTAAAGCTATGAAGCTTTATCTACCAGACAACCTTTCTGGTGTAAGAAAAATCGTTGTTAAATGTGCATTATTTGCAGTGCTACAAAATAGCAGAAATAAAAAGAAAATAGTATTAATAGTAATTAAAGCTAGATATAAACTTAAAACTATAACTTAAACATACATTTCCAGCGGTGATAGTATTACAAATTAAAAACATTAAAAAATAATAATAATAGTCGAAATTATTCAAACGGTGATGTACTTCTTAATAAATGCCTTTTTACTTGGGCTTTGAAAGAATAAATTAAAGTAATTGAAGAAAAATATACTATATACGGTTACATACCACGATAATGTTTTTGTGAATTTGTCGATATTTCGGCCCAATTGCATGGGCCGTGGTCGCGACGAGACTGCAGTGGCTTGGAGTTGCTGTCAGGGGCAGAATCTTTCTACCCTGCGGCGCGTTCTTTTTAATGGTGTCGGTACTTTGTTCGTTTTTCGGCATACTGTACTCACGACGTCATTTTTTAATTTTGATACTCTAAATCGCTTGCCTTTTTGACATATATCAACTACTGGATTCCACGTTGCCGCCAACTTAAATCCCTCGTCGCGATTGAAATTTTTGTGTTTCTTAATTTCAATAGCTTCGCGGACTATTCTTGGTATGTAGTGACGGTCCGTGGATAGAACTTGCGGGCAATGAAGTTCAATCCAGTGTTTGGT